>JARHVA010005033.1:615000-840000 GCA_037957365.1 Torreya grandis
TAATAGGATATACCATCCAAAAACCTAACCCATCTTGTTCTAACAACCTCACTCATCATCCCTCCTCTCATCTAACTAACCATAAAACATTCCTAATCCTAATTAACTAACTTCATCTTAATCACCCTAATCATGAATAACACCCCCAAAACTTCCTAAACCTAACCTAACTCCATCTTCTTTCCTCATACCTTAACCTATCTAACTAATTATCTCTAAAATTCACCCTCCTAAAACCTAATCCCAACCAACTTCCCCTCGTAACTTAACTCACACCTAAAACCCTTAGTCCACCCCCATCCTTCAATTCTATTGTTAATACTAATATGTTTACTAGTATACTAAATTGAGGTGTTTTTCATGTGAAAATTGGTTAATATGTTGCATATTTTTACCAATTTAAGAATAAAATTTTGAAACCAAACAACATTTGACTGACCAAGATCAATCCATTTAATTTTAACTTTTATATTAGAGGACCCAATGATCTACTTAAGTTTTCATAAATTTCATATAAAAATTGGCTAACATTTTGGAAGGCACTAAAATTTTACAAATAATCTTAATTTTTTTTAAAATATTAACCAATTTTCCAAGATCAGCCCATAAAAATTCACTACCAAAACTATCAGTGATTTAGATAATTTTTATTTAAAAAAAGATGTCTTTAGAAATTTTAACAATTCAAAATAGTTCTTTTTCCAAAGAGACTAAATTATTAACCTATTGGTCAACATGGGAAAGTAGAAGCTTCCCTATTGGAGGTCTCTTATTCATGGAAATGTAGGTAAATATCATATAACAATTTAGTTGATGAATGCGAAAGTGGACCAATCCAAAACAATATTTTTTTCTAGATTGAAATCATATGATAGAGATCAGCCTATAAAATTATGCGTGCTTTGAGGTCTCCGTGAGATAGGTAATTTATGGCTAAAGTTGTGGGAAATTTTATATTAATTTTTGGAAACGTAGTAGAATATTAACCGATTGACTAAGACTGACATATGATTTTTTTCCAATTATACATAGAGATATTTTATACAAAAAGCTGGGAAATGTTTTGGGTAACCCCCAAAAAATCTCCTAATTTCTAAAACAATGTAAAAAGTTTTTTCAGTTAGCTAAACCAACGCATAAATATCTCACTCTCATGGAGGTCTCTATGAATTAAGAAAATTAATGGTTACCCTTTGAGCCATGCGACGAGGGTTTGTTTCTCCTCCCAAGTTTAGAATAAAAAAATAAAAAAGGGTTTATTTTGTTTACCGAAACAAAAATACATATATTATCCACATCCTATATCCGTAATTCTAGTGGGCCAACCAATTGAAACAGGGCCAAAACTGGTGCAAATTCGTGAGGGCTTTTTGCTAAAATGGTGCAAAATTCTTCATTGTTTGCATCATCATGTTCCACAAAATCCCACAATTTAACATCCTCTGAGAGCCTCACAGGAAGAATGGTGTTCCCCATCTTTGTATAGAATTAATAAATCATGGCATGGCCGACCATGGTGCCCATTGAATTTATGTTGGAAATATTGACTTCATTTGCTTTCCACCCCATTTTCTATAAAATCGAATCCCTGACATCCTGGTCAATCACAACTATAATTATGTCAAATATCACTATGAAAATACACTTCAGATAGCCCAACAAAAACTGATGGCATAAAGTAAAAACATTTGTAAATACTTACGGATATAAATTTTAATGTAGTAGGCTACGAGATGGCAACCCTTGTAAATATGTGGGATCTACAGAAGAAAGACACTTTAAGAAACCAACTTGAATTTGTATTATCTTTTCTCCAAGAAGAGGATGATAACACAACAATAAAATGCTCACAGATCCTCATCTGCCATCTATGAAATAAACTAACAACTGAGATAACAACGTGTAGACATCAAACATTGTCTTGTTTTTGGAATTTCTTCCAATATAATTGCACAGCCAGCAGGAACTACCCTTGCCTTACAACCAAAAACTGCCGCCATCATGCATTGTGCAGGACACAACTCAAATCATAGGCTGGCCTTGAATCTCGTGAAGAAGCCAATTACAAAAAATTAATCAGTAAATTAGAGCATTCAAAATCATAATATTAAATTCCGTATTTAACAAACTTGAAACTACTTTACATCAATGTTCACATTTTTCTCTTCCCACAAACGGTATTGGTTAGAGGAGGAAAGAATAATCACCAGTTACTGTCTTCTAAATACTAATAATACCTCCCTTTAGGATTAATAATATAAAAACATTTTTTTTACTTTAAAATAAATAAGTATAAAAAATTAGCTTTTCTGATATTGGTGTTCAATGTTTTTTATTCTTTTCTTATTGATATGTTCATGAGGATATGGAAGTGTAATTTCTAATTTACATATTATTAATGAAAGACATATTTGTTAGAGTTGTTGAGTATTTTTAGAATTTCTTAAAGATAAATATAGGGTTATTTAAGTCCCCCAGTAAAAATAAAACTTTACAAGAAACAGAAGCCCTGAAATTAGAATATATTACACAAAGGATCCAGGCTAAAGCATCATAGCCATGCATAAACCAAAAAACACCAATATAGTCAAAAGGGCACAAGAAAATTAAAACACAAATATTTTAACCACTCAAAAACTGATTATAGAAATAAACCCATCAGTGAGTGGGAAAATAGTTTAAGAGATTGTCTGTCTTGTCTCTTTTTATCTTTTTTTTTTTTAACTTTCTACCACATTCCTTGATCAAAGTTCACCACAACCATTTGTTTATCATTATTATGGGTTTATGAATTTATATTTTCAAGCAACTCTTTGTCTGAATCTAAATTTTCAAATTCATGTACTCTCTTCACTCCTTCTATTGTCTTGTTTAAGGGAAAAATTTGGGGTTTTTCTTTGGCCCCCTCCATTGATTCAACCTCTTTAGCAGAAATTAATTGTTCTTCATTCTTTCTACCTCCCAAGTCTATATTTTCTTGAAATTCTAAATCTTCATAACAACCTTCAGTAGCAATTGTGAGATTTAGATCACTCCATTTACTTGATGTTGTCTTCTCTCCCTTTTCTTCCCTACTTGAAAACACCCCTGAGGATAAGAAGCATAAGCATGATCATGTAATTTGAAATTATAAAATTTAAATGTTGTGTTCTCATAATCTAAAGTTTGAGCATGAAAAAAATTTCCATAGTTCAAAATGATTTTCTCATGAACCCCTTTTCTCAAATCAATCTCTACACAAATTCTAATAAAGGTGCATAGCCCTGAATTTGTTCTCTCATTATCAACTTTTAATAAATATCCCAAAGCATTACCTATTTGCTTGTAATAATTCCACAAGTGCAAGGATAGGATAGGACGCGGAACTCACATTAGCATCTTTGTTACTAAGAGAGTGTTTGGATCAAAATCCAAAAACCAAGGGGTGATAAACAAACCCACATTACCCCAAAACCAAGGGCCTTTTGAAAGGCACTTCTGATAATCCTCATGTTCACTAAAATGGACAAAAAAGAAACTTTTAGAGCATAAATAAATCTTAATTTCTTTGACCAAGTCTCATAGATCCACTGATATAAGGCAGTTGATGAAGGCCATAAGCCATTAAATCTACAAATAACTGTGCCCTGACTTTAAGAGTGAACATAATCATCCACTTCCTCATTTACAATCTCCTTGGAGGGGATCTCCTTTGCTTGTTCATATAAGCTTGAGATGGAGGATGGTGCTTCATAAAAAATGGTTTGGAGGCAACATTTCTGACCACTTATTTGAAATTTATAGGTTTGGGAGGAGAAACTTGATTTAATCCTCCCACACCTCCATGTAGTCTTAAAGTTGTGAAGATGAGTGAGTCTTTGCCTAGATGCTAGAAAGACAATGGAAGATGGTTCTATAATTCTTTGCCTTGTTTCACCAAATATTGAGACTCTGTAGGGACAATAGAAGGTACCTCCAGCCTCAGTTTTAAATCCTTCATAGAATATGTCCTTTTCACCCATGTGAAAATTATTTTTCTTGAAAGAGATTTAACCAAGATTTGAAACCTTGGTTTATCCTCCTTTACACCTTGCTAATAATCCAACTCGTCCCCTATAATAAGAAACTATATCTTTTATTCAAATATTTTCTTCCATTTAGTTATTTTGTCAAACACTTAACTTGCAACCATTCTAAAAACTGCCACTATATAAGATCATCCTTGTTTTAGTCCTTGCACTTTTGACCCAAGACTGGGTGAAGCTCATGCAAATGGTGGCCCTTCTATGCACTTGCAGGATTAGAAGGGGGTTGAATAGTTACCACTAGAGACGTAAGGTTTTTCAAATCAGTTGCCACTACCATGATATGTGATCAATCCTCTATTTGCATCAAATCTAAATTCCCTATCAACCTTGAAACCCCTTTAGCTAGTCTTTGACTTCCTTTCTCACTTTTTTCACTCTCCATGCCACTTTCCAATACCTTCTTTTCAGGGTTGCCACTTTTGTATATGCTTTACAATCCAAAAACCTAGACGAGCTCATGTTGTCTCATACCAAGAAAATAAAATTTGGTGCACTATTACTTTTAGCCATAATCCTTTCTAGCATTTTGTCAAACATGTTGAGAGCATACTCCTCTTGCATCCTAGTACAAACTACTAGGGTTTTCATAAATGACCATCTATGCTCTTGTGAGATAGCTACAAGAGTGATCGATCTCGATAGAAATGGCGCTCTCACCTAGCCCATCCCCTGAGTATTATACCTATTGCAAATCCATCAACCCCAAATAATGCTTCTCTTTCATCTATTTTATGTTCCTCTATATAGGTGCATCCATCCTCTACTACTTGATATCTACCTACTCTAACTATTGTCTTCACCTAGGTGACCCAAAATTCATCTTTGCCAGGATATATCACAATTTCCACTAGATTCATGGGAGCCACGGGGGTTGTGGGAGCCATTCCACAAGTTCTCCATATCTTCTTTATAAAGACACCATTTATAGATTTTTTTAATAATCAATTTATATTTAATTATTTTTAATTTTTATTATTTTAATAAGTATTGTATTTTTTAAATAAAATTTTATTAAATAAAATTAATTTTAAAATTTAATTTAATTAATTTTTTAAATAAAATTGAAATAAAATAATTATAAATTAAAAAATAGATCAAAATAATTATAAATTATAAAAAAATATTTTATCTATTTTTTTTATAAATTCGCAACCACCATAAACATAAACACATATAGACACATTGCTATTTACTATTTTCTATTCTTTCCTTATTGATATGTTCATTATGATATGGCCGTGTAATTTCTAATTTACATATTATTAACGAAAAACTTGTTTTTTTAAAGACATATTGAGTGTGTTGACTTCTTTGTTTATAATAATTAATTTATATTTAATTAATTTTAGTTTTTAATTATTTTTAGGGTTACGTATGGTATTTTTTAACTAAATTTTTATTTAGTGAAATTAATTTCAATATTTAATTTAATTTATTATTTATTTATTTATGATTGTTGATTTTATAGAGTTGAAATAAAATTATGGGTACAAAATGATTATTTGGTCCATTCTTTTATCTCAATTAAATTAAAAATTCCTAACCATCATAAACCATATATATATATATATATATATATATATATATATATATATATATATAAAATAATTTTTTAATATAAAAATTATGAAACAATTAAATTAATATTATAATTAAACTTTTATTCTCTTTAAAATTTTAAAAAATATAAATTATAAAATAATTTTGATTTAAAAAAAGTAAAAATAAAGAATAGAATGTGAAAATAAACTATCATAACAATATATATATTATTGCTTCCAAAAAAAGTTATTTTACTTATTTTAGTTTTAAAAGGTAAAAAGAAAAGAAAAGATGTGAAAATAAACTATCATAACATAAGTATTATTACTTTTAAAATGAAATTATTTTACTTATGTTGAGATGACACAATAGTCTATTATTGTATGAACCTATACTTTCCCTTTAGTTTATAATGTATAATTAAAAAGACATATTTTTCCTTTATAAAAATATTCATTTTTTTATTAATTGTTTTACAAAATATTACTTTTTTAATAATAATAATAAAAGTTTCCAATACGTAGCTATTTATAATGGTTCAATAATTTTTTCAGATATTGAGCTGATTTATACCCAAAATTAATTATAACTCCTGTCAAAAATTAATACCAAAATAATAATAATGATGATGATGAGAAAAGAACCCTTCCATTATACAGAAGAGAATAAAGATTTAAAAATAATCACCCATATAAATCCTCTCTTCTAATGGAATATAAGAAACATGCTACAAATACATTGCATACCAAAAAATAAGGCCATATAACAGGCTATTAAAATACTGCAAACCAATATGATCAAACGAAACAAAGGAACAAAAAAAAAGAAAATAATATCTTATAAAAGATGAATCCCTCCCCTACCATACCATTTTCAGGAGCAGAGGATCATGTACAGGGGTTTTTCCGAATTTCTTTTTTTCTTTCTACTTACAATAGTTTTAATTTCTCTTTCCCTTAAATCAGAGAAAATAAGAATAAAAAATTCAAAAAAGAACTAATGGATTATGACATAACTAATGACTCAGAAGCCACTCATAATTATATTATTATTTGAAGTTTCAAGGGATTCTTCTACCTTATTTTTCTAAGCCTCGCTAGAAACCAGTCTTATTAAACTTTTGATCAACAACTCGAGTAACCGAAACCATTTTTGGCTTATCCTCTTCGATGTGTCCTAAACAGTTTCTAACTTTCTATATATATATATATATATATATATATATATATATATATATCACATTTAGCTTCCAATATCAAATTGAAATTTGAATTTAGGTGGTGATTGAAACAACTAAAACTTCTTACCAGCTCATTTATATTTCATTAGTCATAAATATAATTCGTTGCCTTCAAAAATATATATATATATATATTTATACATTGAACTTTTAATTTCAGTTTTTTGTTCCTACAGATTGCAAAGAATTATTAATTTTTTTCTGAAATAATAAATCGTAGATAGGATCCAATAAAATTTTAAAAAAAAATACAAAGGTTTTTAAAAAAAATATTTTATTTTCATTTGAAATTTAAAAAATTATTAAAATTATTTATTTCTCATCTTTCTTATTATACAAAATTTTCTTAACATTCCAATAATGTAATTTTTATTTTTAAACAAAATTTAAAAAAAAAAACTGTATATACATTTGTAAAATAATATTATTAAAAGAGAAATGTACTTTGATTTCCCAAAAACATGTACTTAACCCGTAATTTACACAATTCATCAAATTTTGATGACTTTACATTTCTAATTTTTACATTTTAAATAATTTTTACCCACATGTGCTTTATCATTATACCAATTTTTTTATGAAATATATTATATATTAACTTAACAAAAATATATACCAATTTTTTAATGAAATATATTATATATTAACTTAACAGAAATATACAAATAATTCACAAAAAATAAGGCAGTATGAGAGCATGCCATGACACTAGGTAGAGCCTAGGAGCAAAGTATCAAATGTAGGCAGTGTTTAGAGGCAAATCACAAAATAAAAGTCATAAGAGAAAACTGTCAAGTAGCAAGAGCAAGGCCTAAAGGCAGAGGATCCATATAATTTGGTCCCTAGACCGAACTTGGCAAGTCATTGCCATTTGGAATAGACTCCCACCTAGTAGCCTAAGTCAAGTTTGTTTCATCATTTTCTTGAGTCACAATGGGAGAGATAGCCAATGAGATACTAGGAAACTTGTCCAACATGTCAACACGGCATCCATGTGGCACCCCTCATGCATCTAGGCATAGAGAAGAAGGATCACCCAAGTCATCCTGCCCAATAGGGGAAGGAGGCAATGGTTGCCACCCTTGCTGTTATCTAGGAGGGGAAACATGCTAGTATGGGGTGCCATTATGAGAGTGATGCCTGGAGAAAATATGATGATGTCCACCAGGAGATGACCAAGGCACTCTATCATATATTATGTGATCTCTAGGCAGAGAAGGCAGAACTTGAGCCATAACACAAGGATGATCTTGCTAGTGAGATAGGAGGTCTTAGAGATACCCAAAGCTCCAAGACCACTTTATTGGGTTGGACTTGTATTTGTAAAATAAAATTAGAGACAATCAAATATTTGTGCAAATAAAAAATATTGCAATAGGAAGAAACATGATTAAACACATAATTATTTCTTTCTTTCCAAATCTAGAAGAGAGTCTCCACTTTGTAAGTATGCCAAACTTGAGCTACTTTGATGGGCATTGTGGGATTGTCCCCTAGGAGGATGTACTACCTAAATAAGAAGTTGGGCTAGAATGGCCTAAAAAGATCATGGATGCAGGACCAACCCTTTGATCTTGTGGACAATACCAAAAGAGATGAGGTAGTGTTTGAAGATGTCCATAGAAGGGATAGGTAGATAATTGGACTCTAATATGAACTAGTCTTCTATCAATAGATAAGCCTTGTTGTAGTATACACTAAGCAAAATAGGCAAGCTTGGGCTCCACACAGGCCCCCCAAACAATGTTGAAGTGAAAGGTCTATGTTTTCATAGATGAGTTTAACCCCCAGTGGTTGTTAAGCCTGTCAACCATGGGAAAATTTGGGGTGAGCTAATTATAGCCAAGCTAAGGCATGTAATTATGAAAGGGGGTTTCAACATACCATCTCTAGTCCATCCACCATGGTGTAGAAGATTTGACTAAGATTTTATGGAGCATAGAAGTAAGAACAACATTAAGGATTTCTTATTAAGATTCTTGGTCTACATTAGCTAGCTAAAATTTAAATTTCACATCCTCCCATGGTATCCAAGTGATTGAGTGTCTACATAACATATCCTGGATAGAGTGGATTCCTCTAGGGTATAGCTTGAGGTCATTGATCTAGGGAACCTCTGCCAAATGCAACCCATTTTGAGAAAAGATGGGGGGACTACTAGAGAGAGTGGGAATTAGCATAGGGCCTACTGTAAAATCTAGAACCATTATAGAGGAGCAATGGCTTGATATTTTTCAAAGATTTCTAGATGGTTTTGACAATGAAGGACCCAGTGATCTGAATGAGAGATTAGATAAATAACAAGTTGGGGAAACTAAGACTTTTATAGGATTTCTTACCCTTAGGCAATCTTGATGAGATACAGTGTTTAAATAGGACCTTATAAGCTTCTAAACCCTCAATGTCCCTCATGATCCATTTGACACACAAGGCAGATCTTTACCTAACTATGTAAATAAGTCCCATCCCTCCATCTTCATGTGAAAGGTAATGATATTCCTAGGTCACCCTATGGAAACCTTTATTGTGGAGAGAATTGGCCCAAAGGAAATCTCTGAGCAACTTCTCCAAATTTTGGTAAGACTTTTTTGATGGAATCCAACATGATGAGTAGTACGCATGGGAGGATGAAAGAATCTTTGAGAAGATTGTAAATTTCCCTGCTAATGAAAGAGACTTGGTCATCTAGTAATCTAGCTTATTAGTAACTCTAACAACAACATAATGCCACAACAAAGGTGGAAAAGCATTGAAGGCAAAAGGGATTCCAAGAAATTTAAAAGTTCCATCATGTTGAATCCATTTCGAACCAAATTTAGCTATCCACAAAGGCAGAGGGAGGTATGACTATCTGTAGCAATGATTTTTTTGTCATTGGATACTATATCCAGAGGCCAAGCAAAAGGTATCAAAAAACTAAAGGGCATTGTCTACATTGGCTTCATATTTAATGAGGGTAAGGAAGGAATCATTCACAAAATGGCCATTAAGAAATTATATTTCCTCATGAGGGTTGGCTACATTGTGTGGGAGATAATTCCATTAACAAGGTTGTAAGATTAGGCTTTACTAAGAAGGTATCCAAAAACCTCAACAACAATCACATAAAGAGTTGGTGCTAAGGGGCACCCTTGGAAAATGGAATGATATATGCCAAATTACTCAGAGATGACTCCATTAATGGAGAGGATAACTAAGGTGTCTATGAAAGGCATTTGAATTATTTGAATGAAAATGGGTCTAAATCCCAAAGAATGAAGAATGGCTAGGATAAAAGGCAATTCAACGTGATTATAAGCTTTTTCAAAGTCAATTTTGATGAACAAGGCTTGTTGCTTGGATCGTTTGGCCCAATCCATACCTTCCCAAATAATAATGATTTTGTCCAGGATGTAATGGATCTTGATGAAGCACGTTTGTTCTAGATGCATAATGAGAGGCAACATATTACGTAACTAGGTCGCCAACATCTTTGATATGATTTTATAGGAGACATTAAGGAGGGTGATGGGCCACTAGTTTTAGATCAACTCTGAATCTCCCTACTTATGTATGAATTTTATATTTCCTTTATTTATGTTTTTACCCAATGAGTGTGTGCAAAATGCTTCTTGGTCAACCTTGAGTAAATCATTACCCATAAGATCCCAAAGGGTTTTCTAGAATTCACAAGAAAAGCCATCAATGCTAGGGGCTTTTCCATGAGCCATATATGTCATTACTTTATGTAAATCATCTACAGTGAGTGGCTTATCACAAATCACCCGTTGAGTGGGATTGAGTTTGTAAGGTACAACTGAAAGACATTATTGAAGGGTGGATTCCCATTTTGTTAAGGAGACTTGAGCTTGGAACACTTACTAATAATGATGCATAAATGCTTGCACTATCTATGCCATTTTTGAGAGTCTATTGCTATCTTTAGTGATAACTTGAATTTGTTATTTCAAGTTTTTGTATCGCATTATTTGAATGAATTATTTAGAATCTATCACCAATTTTTAGGGAGTTGTTTGTAATTTGGATACAATGCCACAAGGAAGGAACTTCCACCTACAATATATTATTTAAGGGATATTTTTCTAGAGCTAGGGCCATGTGGCCTAGCTTTAAGGAAGTAGAAGAGTAGGAGTGTCTCTAAATTTTGGAAAGATGGTGACCATAGATCCACAAGAAGCAGACAGTCCTTCAAATTGCATCATCTCACCAAAAGAATCCAACTAGATTCTTAGGAAGGATGTGAGTCTAAATTATAGACTCTCCTAATTTGGACCATCATGGGCTCATGCTTGAGTAGAGAGGTATTGATAAAAAATTACACTTTGTGGACCTTAGGCTTCATGAATTGCCAAGTCACATGAAACCAAATGGGGGAGTGATCGAAAAGTCCAAAATCTAGTAGCACCTGCACCAAAAGGAAGAAGTTATTATCAAAAGAGAAGTATGGTTAGGAGGACATCATTGCCCTATCAATATGCTTCAAAATTTGATTGAGGCCTTCTTTGAAGTTACTCCAAGTGTACCAAACTCCATTTGTAGGCCAATGTGAAGTATTAGGGTCATAAAGACCCCATTTAGTGCACATGTAGAACCATGCCTCCCTTTCTCTAGCTACCCACCTCATGATCAAGTGGCCCATTTTGTCCTTAGGAACTACCACCATATTAAAGTCACTACATAATATCTAATATGCATCAAGGAGATCATCTGCAATCCATAACCATAAATGGGTACACTCCAGCATGTCATTTGAGGCATAAATATTAATAAATCCAAAAGAATGGATTTTAATGCTAAAAAGAGCCCATATTAAATAGTTATTGGGGTCCATGCCTGATTGCACAAGGTGTGGCTACCACCTTGAATAAATGAATGTCATCACGCCTCTATGTCCCGTGACATGGTAACTATGTAAAATGATATTGCTCTGATAGATGGAATTAATGACAACCATCAATAAAAAATCTTCCATCTTGACTACATGCAAGCAGAGAATGTCCATCTCAAAAAAATTCCTTCTAAAATCACGCATGACAAAATTGTGTTTTGGGTCTGTGAGACCCTGAACATTCCATGAAAAATAATTCATAGATGATGGGAGTCAAGGAACATGTCCTATGAATCCATCCCTTCCAAGATATCATACCGATTCTACAAAACATGCCCACCATTGGCTTTCAATAATTCATATTATTTCTTCAAGAAAGGGTCAACCAATAACTCTCCTTCCTTTGCCTCGTCATTCCTCCTAGGAGGGATATAAGAGCATTTGAGTGGATCCCACCAAGAAGGAAGTGGAAGAGTGGTGACCTATGAGTGTGAGAATGTAGGAGAGTTGGGTATAGAAGCCTTGAGACCTTGAGACAAAATGTTTATAGATAGAGGGGTGTTAAACACCGTGGGTTTTTCAACCAATTTTAGGGCTTCAACTGACATGGGCTCTTTTTCAATAGGAGTCTACTCTTGTAGGCCAATGCTCAAGTACGACTTGTCACCTTTGGGGGAAATAGCCATGTTAGATGCTTTGGGACATGAATTCTTCTTTCCTACTATCATCCATCCATCTTTAGCTAGGTTTTTGGTAGTCTTAGGAGAAGACTTTGGTGGTGAGGGCAAGTGGTTGGTTGAATTATTGTGAGCTAACTAAAGGGGGAAATCCTGTATCTTATGGTATGTGGCTTGGTAGTGAAAACAAGTATTAGGCAAGTTGATATAGAGGACTCACTGAGAGTGCCTCACATCCTTGACTTATACCATTTTTAATAAATTCATCACATATAAATCCCATGTAATGGAGAAGAATACTATGGAGAATCATAAGAAGGGGATCTAGACTTTAAAAATATGTTTTTTTAATGTTTTTAAGTATGTACACTTTCATATCAGCATCCACAAATAGGGCCTAGTAATTATGAATAGTTTTTTTCATGATTTGGAAAAAAATGGTTAGAAAAACAACTAGATTGGTTAGAGACAACAAGAAACCCACCATCATATAGTTGAAGATTGAGATGGTCTTTAGGTTGGCTCTTCTAAGAAAGCTTGCTAAGCATGTTGTTTTAGAGGGTACAAAGGCCATCAATAAATTTATTAATGTTTAATGTTAACTTATACTTCGCTTGAATCAGGATTGGGATTTCAATTACGTAGAGTTGTATGGGCACAACAAATTCTCATATTCAATTATATGATAATTTAAAAAAATTTGGTGTTTGATGATCATTTTTGAATGAAAACCTTAACTATTAGAATTCTTATTTTATATAATTTGATGCATCTTTGAATTTTATTATGTTAGATAGTTGGGACATGCATGTTTTTTTTGGAAGTATTGTGATCCTTTAATTTTTCTCTAAATATTATTGGGGAAATTTCTATAATTTTTATATTAAAAGGTTAAATTTTTATTCAATTCATTAAAAAAACCAACTATCACAAAAGAGCCTTAAAAATATTTCAAGGGAATTATAATATCATGATGTCAAACATTATATTATTTATTTAATTCAACCGAAGAATATTAATTTTTATAATCTTCCAAAACTTCAATACCAAAATATGCCTATAAATAGATATTAGATTATTTTATGCACTGAATTCCTTGTAATATTTATACGAACACATTTGAAATGGAGAATGCATCCAACTTATCACACTATACTAATAACCCTACAAGCAATGTTAAAGCAAAATGAGAGTGAACTATTGGTTGTCTTCTTGTAAGTGTTTTACAATATATAATATTTTATATTTTTAAATGATTAATTTCTCTTTACATTAATTATTTCATTTCATAGATCCAATCTAACCTTTATCTTTATTTATTTATGTAATATTTAAATAAATTATGCAAATCATTAATTAATTTGTTCTAATTTATTTAGAATTGATAAGGTTTTACTTTGTTTTGTAGCTTGTGATGATACTAGTTTTGAAATTTGGGCATACACCCAATACAAATCATAAACCCACAAAGTTACTAATTTACATCCATGGTTTTTTAAAATACTACTTTTCCAAATACCATTGGTTCCTCTCATAAAAAGGTGGTATAAAATAATTTTAAATTGAGACATCATTAAACATTTCTTAAATTATCTACATATTTGAAATTTAAATACAATTAACTAAAAATTCAAGTAAAAACAATTTTCAATATAAAAATAAGAACTATATTGTATACTAAATAACCAAAAACAAACAAACAAACAAACTATAAAAAATAAGAACTGAAGCAGCGTAGAGATCTAGTTTTCTTAATGTTCCTCCTAGTTTTCTAAAACAAACGTCAATTAACGTGAATTTAAAAATCCTAGGAGTGTTCTATTTGACCAAAAATCCTGATCTCTTTTACCTTCAGCACAAAATATTCCAAAACCTAAAGTGCAGGAATCTCTCCTAATTTTGGAGACTTCAAACATTGAAGATGTGAATCCAACACTCCCGATGTGAATCCAAAATGTATATATGCGAACGAGATTCTGAACCAGAAACTATTGTTTCGTTCTCTGACGATAGCCAAAATTATTCTTCCACAAACCTAGCGGCCACAACTTGAATTTGTGCGGGTATCGGAAAGAGGCCGATTCAATTTCTGAAGAAGAGTCAGCGAAATTAATGTTGGGTTTGCATCCTCGTAGACAACACACTGCACAATAATAAGCATGAGCAACCTATCTAGGGGTGGTGTATCATCCCAACCAAATCCAAGTTTATAATTTTTGTTTTCTCACATCGGGAACTCATTTCCCCCGTTTTCGCAATCGCACTCCATTAAAAGTTTATTTTGTCTTGTGGGAGCAGTTTTCATACGTGGCATGGGGTTTGATGTTGAGGGCATTTTTAACCATCTTGAATGGTATAGAGTGCCAAGATTCGAACTCACGGATAGCTTGTAAATTGAAGATGTGGATTAGTGTTTTAAAACAATAAGTTTACTAACATTCAAACGGGTGACGATGAGATTTGTTCGGATTGAACGGGATGAAAAATGGTGATAAGGAGCAAACGATGATAGAAAATATTATGCAGAGGGACAATGACACCCGTGTGGGATTAGTGGCGAAATAGTGTGGACCTCCTACAACGTGCATGTGTAATTTTGAAATTAATAAAACGATTTGATTAGGGAAATATGTAGTAGTAGGAGAAGGGGACTAGTAATTGGGACTTTTAATTTTGAAATTTCACATTTTTTATATTATGTTGCATTTAGTTCTAAAAATTTGGATTTAGATAGTTTAATGTTTATATGTTTGAAATGGTTATATGAGAGAAAAATTTACATTTTGGAAAGTTATATTGAGAAGTTATCAATGACATATCAAATTTAATACATATTTTAGTTTTCCAACGTTAGGATTAAAAGGACCAATAGTTTGGAATAAAATTACTATTTGAAAAAAAAAAAAAAAAAGAATATATTATTTTATCATTTATTTATAATTTTGATATATGGTTCATTAATACGAAATGATGTGGCATGTTGGAAGACACGTGACTCATAGACATGCAAGACAACTCGATTTTTCAAATAGATTGGCAAGATTTTATACATTAATGTGGAATGTTAATTCTGTCCTACTTGACACCAACTAATTTCTATCTCAGCGTTTTCGTGTACCTCATCCCACAAAATCACTGGAACCTACATATAATTTATTGACCATGCCATGTTACGCATAAGAATTTATGTTGGTAGAAAGGAGGGATGAAATCATACGTGTAGGTGTTTTGCTTGTAATTGAACCCACAAATATGTTTTTATGTTTTCACATGGCTATTATTATTATTATTATTATTATTATTATTATTATTATTATTATTATTATTATTATTATTATTATTATTATTATTATTATTATTGTGCCTTCTATGTTCACATTTTATTATTGTGTTCCTTCTATGTTCCTTTATTTTTTTGTGTGCCTAATGTAGCAAAAATAGGCCAATCTTTTGGAGGCCATAATATTTTACCTGTAGCTCCGTTTGAGCTCTTCCATGCACGATTGATCATCTCAAAAAGTTCAATGTTGTCATAATATGACCTATCTACTTAGAGTTGACTTCAATATTTTTTAGAGGCCATACGTGATCATCTCATGGTCTGAAATTACCATTTAATGAATTTTTTTGAGAATTTTCTATTTTTAGAAATTATATATTTTTAGGTTCAGATGTCAAATTTAGTTTAATTTTTTTCAATAGGTTAATTTTAGTATTTATTTTATTTAGAGAGATTTTTAGAGCTATGTGTGCTTGCATGTAAAACTTACTATAAATAGTAACTACTAAAAATAGACATTATTTTCATATTTTAGTTTTTCCAAATTTTTGCATGTCAACTCTAAATTATGAGTTGAGGCTTATTTAAGTATGGATTGGGTTGTAATTATTTTAAGTCATTTAATATGAATCAATACAAGTTATTTTTTTCATACGCTTTGCCTATTGATAATTTATTGTCTTAATAGTTTTTGAGTTTATTATTTGGTATCAAAGCAAGTTCAAATCTTAGAGGATTAGGACATGGAGAGAGGATGAGGAGGTATTGCATAGATGAACCAGATTATACAAGAGCTGTAAAGGCAAGTGGAATAATTGATCAAGGTTATCACCAATCAGATAAAAAGATAAGGTGGTGATGAGGACATAGATCGTGATGAAGTTCAATAGCAAGAAGAAAAATAAGAACAACCACCATCAATAGAAGAGAGGATGGTTTAAGATTTAGAAGGAAGAAATGAAAGAATAAAAGTTGATGTTCCAGATTATGGAGGTAGTTTAAAATCAGAGGAGTTGATAGATTGGATGAATAACATGGAGAGGTTCTTCAAGTGGAATAATATGAGAGAAGAAAAGAAGGTAAATTTTGTGTGCATAAAATTGAAAGGTCATGCAATGATTTAGTGGGATCACTTGCATAAAGAGATAAAAAAAGGTAAAGAGGAGATTAATTCATGGAAAAATATGGAAAAGAAGCTGAGGGATAAATTTCTTCTTGTGGATTATGCACAAACCCTATACAAATATTTTTAAAATATGAGGCAAAAAGATCACAGTATATAAGAGTATGTAGATAAGTTTTATAAGTTTTTCATATAAGTGGAGCATGATGAAATAGAAGAGAAGACAGCTGTAAGGAATGTAAATGGTTTATAATTTACTATTTAAGATGAATTAAGCATGCATATAATACATTTCATAGAAGATTCTTATCAATTAGCTTTGAAGGTAGAAGAAAAATTAAAATAAATAGAATTTTATAAGAACGTCTCTTGGTCTAAGAAGAGGTGGATCCCCTCCAAATAGGGGACAAGGTGGGTTTAATACCACCAGAGGTGGGTCTAATACCAATAAAGGTGAATCATCACGTGGTGTAGAAAGGCAAGATGATAATAGGCAAGGGTTTCAATACCAGCAAAGAAGAAGAGGGTTTAAGAGAGGATGAGGTTGCACTGGTGTTAGAAGATGGTTTTTGAATAAGTGAAGATCTTATATTTTTTATAGATGTGGAGAAGGACATAGAGTATTTAAGTGTCCACACTGTTAAAATCCAGAAAGGAGGCAAGAAGATCACCCAAGAGAGAATCTAGTTGAGGTTGAGATAGAAGAGCAAAATACTAAAGTTGCACCTATAGATGTTGGAGAAAATATCATGATGAGAGGAAAAATGATTGATCCAAAGAAGGAATAAGTGTAGAATAAAGAAGGTGGTGATGGATGGATACGATCAAACATTTGTCAAACAAGATGTACTTTGAGTGGAAATATATGTAAAGTAATTATAGATGGTGGTAGTTGTAAAAATATGGTTTTTAAAGAAATGATTGAGAAAATAAATTTGCAATGTGAAAAGCATCCTCATATTTATCAGATTTCATGGTTTAATAAAGGGAATGATATTATAGTAGATAAAAGGTGCTTCATCAAGTTTTCTATAAGAAAAAGTTATAATAATGAAATATGGTGTGATGTTATTCTGATATATGCATGCCATCTGTTATTGGAAAGATCGTGGCAATTTGACAAAAAAATAATTCATGATGGAGCAAAGAACATGTAAAATTTTTGGAAAGGTGGTACAAAGGTAGTTTTATTACCTCTTAAAGAGGAAGAGAAGACCTAAAACATGCTCTATACTAAAGAATTTATCCAATATGTGAAGGTAGAAGGTTGTTGCTATGTATTAGTAGCAAATAATGAAGACACATAAATGGTGTCAATACCAAAATAAAAAAAGAGTGTTGAAAGAATATGCAGATGTTATGCCTGATGAGTTACCAGATGGTTTACCATTGAAGAAATATATTCAACATCACATTAATTTGATTCAAGGATCAAATCTACCCAATCAAGTAACTTACAGATAAGTCCAATAGAAGATGCAAAATTAAATAAATAGGTTACTGAATTGCTAAGAAATAAGGTGATAAGGGAGAGTATGAGTCCATGTGAAACATTAGCATTACTAATTCTAAAAAAATATGCAGGATGGAGAATGTGCATGGATATCAGAGCAACTAATAAAATTTCAATCAAGTATAGATTTCTTATACCTCATTTAGATGATATGATGAATGTACTTGCAGGAGTAAAATATTTTACCAAGATTGATCTAAGGAGTGGTTATTATCATATTCAAATTCATGAAGGACATGAGTGAAAAACTAATTTAAAAACTAGGGATAGATTATATGAGTGAATGGTGATGTCACTCGAATTATCTAATGCACTTAACACATTCATGAGGGTGATGAATATAGTGCTATGAAAATATATTGGTATTTTTATGATTCATTATTTTGATGATATTATGATATTTAGTAAGACTAAAGAAGAACACTTATAACATTTGATAATGGTAGTGGATTTGTTAAGAAAAGAGAAGTTGTATGCCAATTTGAAGAAGTGCAAGTTTATGTAGAATAATTTGGTATGATTGGGATTTGTAGTTTTAGAAGATGGTGTGAAAATGGTGAAGAAAAAATGTAAGGCAATTGTTGAGTGGCCTATTCAAAGAAGCATTATGAAGGTAATAAGTTTTCATGATTTAAAAACTTTTTACAAAAAAATTATTAAAAATTTTAGTAGTATTGTGGCACCAATAATAGATTGCATGAGAGAGAAGAAGTTTACATAGACTAGAGTAGTTATAAAAATATTTGAATTTTTGAAGAAGAATATTACACAAAGACCAATTTTAGCATTATTGGATTTTAACAAAGTGTTTGAGGTTTATTGTGATGTTTCATTTATGGGGATTAGTGCTGTTTTGAGTCAAGAATGAAAATCCAATAATGTATTTCAATGAAAAATTGAATGAGGTAAGAACAAAGTATTCTACTTATGATATTGAACTTTATGCAATTTTACAAGCATTAAGACATTCAAAACATTACCAGGTGCCTAAGGAGTTTATTATATTTATAGATCATGAGGATTTTATTTACGTTAATACATAAAAGAAGTTGAATAGTAGGCATGCAAAGTGGGTATCTTTCTTGAAGGGATATACTTTTGTAAATAATGAAAAAAGAATCAGGGAGCTGATGCATTTAGTAGTGGAGTAGTGTTATTAACTACTATGGTGAGTGAAGTAGTTATATTTCAAGCTATAAAATAATTATATGATAATGATTCATATTTTATAAATATAGTTGAGTATTGAAAGAATCCATTAACTAGAAGGACATATACTATTATTAGCGAGTATTTTATACAAGATGATTATCCCTTCAAAGGAAAATAATTATGCATTCTATATTAGTTTCTATGAGACAATATAACAAGAAAATTACATAGTGGTAGTTTGGCTAGATATTTTGGTAAGATGAACATAACTTTGGTGGAAGAAAAATATTTTTGGCCAAAGATAAAGAGAGATGTGATAATGTATGTTTTAAGGTGTAGGATATGTCAGGTGGCTAAAGGACATGCATAACATACTAGACTATACATGTCATTACCAATTCTAAGAGGACCATGGATAGATTTAAGTATGGATTTTATGTTGAGATTAATAAACACACAAAAAGGTAATGATTCAATTTTTTTTGTTGTAGATAGATTTTATAAAATGTTTCATTTAATTGCATGTAAGAAAACCAATGATGCCACTAGAGTTGCAAAATTATTTTTTAAAGATATTGTGAGATTGCATGGTGTTTCAAAACCTATTAATTCAAATAGGGACACAAGATTTCTAAGTTATTTTTGGAGGATTTTGTGGAAGAATATGGGTACTAAGTTACAATTTAGTAGTGCATATCATCCACAAATATATGGATAGATAGAAGTTGTGAATAGGAGATTGAGAAAATAGTTAAGATGCATA
Source organism: Torreya grandis (assembly GCA_037957365.1). NCBI lineage: Eukaryota > Viridiplantae > Streptophyta > Pinopsida > Cupressales > Taxaceae > Torreya > Torreya grandis. The sequence goes on from JARHVA010005033.1 coordinate 635,186, forward strand.
ATGGGAGAGAAGTCCAAGCAATGGGACTTGGCTTTACCACAAGCTGAGTTTGCATATAATAATTGAGTGAATAGATCAAAAAGACAGTCACAATTTCAAATTATTTATGGAAAAAATATTATGTGTATTTTATATTTGGTACAATTACCAATTATAGATCGAGTTAGTGATGATGCACAATCATTTGCAGCAGTTACAAAGAGTATGAAGAAAGTTGCAAAAAAGTAATGAAAAATATAAAGTATTAGAAGATGTTAGAAGAACATATAAGGTATTTAAATAAGGAGAGCTGATAATGGTTTACTTGAGAAAATAAATATTTCCAAAAGGCATGTACAACAATTTGAAGTACCATAAAATTGGACCATGCAAAATTTTAAAGAAAATCAATGACAATGCTTATAAGGTGAGTTTACCATAGAATTTTGATATCTCTATAGTAGTTAATGTTTCAAATTTATATGAATTCAATGGAGGATAAGATGATTAAGGTGATGAATATGAAGAATAAAATTGGTAGCAACAAGTTCCAAAGAAGAAGAAGGAAAAAATAGTGCAGGTTTTGGATATGAAAATAGTGAGCATAAGGAAAAAGAATTATAATAGGTATTTGGTCTAGTGGGAAGGATTGTAGCAAGAATATAAAACTTTCATTATATAATGGGAGCTAAAAAACATTGATAAAGAAAAATGGTAGCAGTATAATCAAGCTAACTTGTAGGAGCTGAGTTATTTTTAGCCAGAGGAGAATGATGTAAAAAAAAATAGGCCAATCTTATGGTGGCCATAACTTTTGACCCGTAGCTCCATTTGAGCTCTTCCAAATGAAAAAACAATTGTCTCTAAAAGTTTTATGTTTTTATAAGATGGTATATCCATTATAATTAGTTTCAATATTTTTTGAAGGCCATACATGATCATCAAAGGGTTCAAAATTACCGTTTAATGATTTTCTTGAGTTTTTTTCTTAGAAAATGTATAATTTCAGGTCTAGACATGAACATTAGTTAAATTTTTCTAATAGGTTAATTTTATTATTTAGTTTATTTCAAGATATTTTTAAAACTACAAGCGCTTGCATGTAAAACTTACTATAAATAGTAGATACTAAAATAGATTTTGTTTTAGATTTTAGTTTTTTTCAATTTTTGCATGTCAACTCTAAATTCCAAGTTGAGGCTAATTTAAGTATATTTTGGGTTGTAATTATTTTAATTCATTAAATATGAATCAATACATGTTATTAATTTTAAAATCTTTACCTATTGATAATTTATTATCTTGATAGTTTTCAAGTTCATTAGTGCCTTCTTTGTTCATAATTTTTTATGCCCATACACAGATGAATAAATGTTAATTAGTATGTTAATAGTCAAACATATTTGGTGTTCATATATTTTCCATTTACTATGGTATGTTATTTATATCTACAACACATTTATGTCAAGTTAAACTAGAGATGGAAGACATGTGGCTCATAAATGTGGATTCTTGTGTTATTTTCCACATGGATATGTAGGTTTTTACCATTACTCTAATAAATTAATTATTCCCTATGAGTCACCAACAAAATTTCATAGTTATTTATATATTTTCATTATTTTTATGTTTATTTTGCCTTGTATTTTCCTATTTTTAGTTATGTGCCTTATACATTCTTGTATTTTATGGTGTGTTTTATTTGTTCTTGTTTTCTTTTTGCAATTATTCACATCTTAATAAATGTTTAATGGTGTGTTAATGGAGTGATGGAACATTACGCTAGAAAATGTCTCTCCCTACAATTTTTTTTACATCTTCCCCTCAAATGATGATACCTAATCAAAATTTCTCGACCATGTAGTATTCCATAGATGACTTTCCAACGACATAATAGAGGGTTAAAAATTATTATTATTATTATGGTATATGTGTTCATGGTTTAATCTAGAATACTTTCACATTAGACTAAACATTTTCTAGTATGCTAATAGAGTGATGAAACATTACATAAAGGTGTGTTATTTATAAATGAAGCCACAACTATGTTATTTTTATATTTACATGTCTATCATTGTTAATATACGTTATATGTCCATGTTGGAAGATGTTTGTTAGAGGAATGAAACATTACCCATTTCTAAACCCACATCATTGGCATGTTTTCATTTACATCTGACTCCAAAAATTTTAGTATCTTAATTGAAGCCGTGGAGTTTTTCTAAATTCATGTCATTGTGTGTTTCATACATGTGTTGCATTTATATTTCCATGTATATCATGGGTTGGAAGATGAAACACTCACTGATATTCAGGGTTAATTTTAGTGGGTTATATAAAAAAATCCATGGATGTTTCAAAGCGAATCAAATTTATAGTAGTATAAAATAAGTTTAGAAGGCCTATCATTACATAGGTAAATCATGTGATGGTACATGGTGAATGATGTGGGTGAATGTCAGTATTATGCAAATAGACACCTATGAAACATAGATGAACATTATCATGTTGTGGGATAATGCTAATAAGATGTAGGTGAATGCTGGGATGGTGTGGCAAACACCAGCACCATACAAACAGATGTCTATGATAGGCCAATAGATGATGATGCCACATCATGGTGATGATGCTCATCTACACCATGAATTAGTGTTCATCTACATCCATCTACATCAAGTGTTAGAATTTTATACTTTATGGTGGTGATACTAATTTTATCAAGAACATCTCCTGCTTTGATACATATGGTCTGGATTTCTTGTAATATCACACTTTTATGGGATTACATTTAGAAATTTTCAATTATTACATGAATAAGAATACACTTCTGGTCTTATTTCATATAAGCTAAAAATATAAAGCTCAGTGCCAGTACTAAAAAATAATGCACCATCATTAGTGGCTAATGAGAGGTATAATTGTCCTCCATCCTCCTTTTCCTCTAGCCTCTAGTATAGTTATCTAGTACTAAAAGTCTTCATCACTATTTTGACCAACCAATTCTTTATCATTTGAGTCATTTGAATAAGTGGTTTTCACTTCCCAATCATTTTCTTCATCTTTTTTCTTAGAAATGAGAGACTTCTCTTTTAATTTCCCTTCAAGGAGGTCTTGTGCTCTTTGTCTAAAGTATTTAACACTTTGTCTTTTTTTATAGTATTAAAAAAGAAACATTTTCGTTGAAATCTAAGATCTATCTTTTACATAGTGTTTTTTGGTCATAGAAGTGGATTTGGTTCTATTTTTAACAAACCTAACACTTTCCTATGGATCAATATTCTTATTTTATTCATCTATCAATGAATAAATTAGATCTTCTAAACTTAGATTTTCTTTAGTTAGCATAAAAAACATGTTTGAATAACTAACTAGTATGCTATCTAATTTAAAATGGATTGAAACTTACTTATATGTTACACCATGTTGTCACCTTCTTCCATTTTGAGTCCAAATAGCTTTTGCTTTATGGTTACTGTTGCACTTCTTGTTTATGATCCAAATAACTTGTTTAATGTTTACCAAATAAAATTTGAAGTTTTTGATAGGTCTATATGATGTAAGTATGTGTCAGACAACCCTAGACTAATAATTGTCATTGATATTTGGTCCTTTCTTTCCCACTTGATGGCTTCATCCACATTAGTCAATTTTGGTATTTTACCACTTGTAATCTCCCACAAATCTTTGTCAATCAAATGCAATTATGTTCTAACTTTCTAGTTATGAAAATATTTGCCTTTAATTTTTTTAATATAAATTAATTTGTCCTTTTTGACTTCCTCATAATTTATATGTTGCATACAAGTTATAATGCATTGAATTACATGTATATAGACAAGATTACTAAAAATTGATATTTTTGAATTTTACTAACATACTAGACATAAAATAAAATTTTGATAAGACAATAACTCAATAACTATTTCAACATTTTTGAATTTTTGACAATTTGATACATTTAAAAACTTAATAGACTCATAAAACTTAAAATAATAAAACTCTCACCTTGACCGACTATTATGAACATATGATAAAAGTAATTAAATATGACACATAAAATACTCAAGGTATATTGATAAAAAAAGACTTGTATTAAAACTAAAATGAACTTGACAAAACTCATGAAATTTAATTAATTATATTTTAAAATTTAAATAACTCACTCTTAACTGACCTATGGAAAAGCACGGGCTTGATGACATGCATGTAGAGACTGAAAGTCAATGAAGATGGAGAACCTATAGAAAGAGTTGATTTGGACACAATGTGTTGAGGAGTATAAATTCATGAGATTTAAAGGATCTCAACCAAACTATCATGAGTAGATCTATAATGATTCTTCACCTAATAGTAGCCATCAAGTATTGATGTCATCGAGTATCACAAGATCACTAAATTTTATGAAAATATAGAACAATTCATAGAAATGATATAGTCTGACATGTCACCTGAGAAGACTTCAAACACATGGCATAAGAATGGTTAGTTGTCTATGAAAGATAGAAAATCATCATGAATAGATCTATACATGTTGGTGATGGTCTAGTTCCAAAACACCTTAGCATATTACCTATGATCTCCCTAATATTAAATACACAGACCAAATCACATAATGTTCTTAGAGATAATATTTATACAATGTCAGTGAGATAGTTAAGCTTGAGTTAGATCGATCTAGATGCAAAAATTGACATATGAAGTTGTAAAAAAATAAATGATTTTCCCACAACGTAGATGCTACTCTATTCAAATCTCATGCAGAGATAAAACTAATAAAAATAATGATACTTCCTCCATTCAACTCTCAAGATCCCATCTCTACTTTAATACCAAATAATGAGGTTGATCAGAGTCTAGGCACAATTAACCCATATTTTCAGAAAACACACCATAAGATATATTTTATTTAGATGTCTTACTCATCATACGAGACTAAAATATATAATAAGTGGTCTCATTTATGCAAGGAGTTAATATTAATCCACATGTCTCATATCTCTCAACCCCTCCTAGGAATCTCTCAGCTTGTCTTTAAGACTCTTTTCCACGAGATATCTTACGATATTTTTATTTAAAAATATCATATATTAATATTATGAACCATGTTCATACTAATATTTCTTAATACATATGTTCTTCTTAATTAATGTTGTGTTATTCATTCAAATTTTATAAGTTTAAAGTATTCTTTATAATCATTATTGTATATAAATCACTGAACATTTTGAATTATGTGAATGGAAACCTTGAAAATTGTATATATGTAAATACTAAATTAATGTGGGTGATTAATATAAATTAAAGAACCATGTTGAAATAGGAGTGTCTCAATAAGACTAATCACTTACTATTATGTGGATGGAATCCATGAATTATTTCATTCACATAATAGAAAATGTTTATTTGATTCCTTCAAAATATGAATTTTAATTAACATACTAGTGAATGTTTGTCTTTTGATCTTAAATGAGAATTTTATTAACATAGTAGTAAATGTTTATCTTATATAATTAAATAAAAATTTCATTAACATACTAGTAGATTTTGTTGTGTTATTGGTATATTGATATCGCATGTTCTTCATATGTTTTTGATTATAAGGTCAATGTTGTTGGTAGGTTTTCCATTGTATTATTTATTACTATATCCATGCACTCTTGTTTTGAATAGAAGTTGAATTATTGTAAAGGTTCAATGTTTTTAGGCTACTCAATTGGAAATAATATTACAAACATTATGTATCTTGATACTTTTTATGTTTTCAAAGATTGTGCTACATTTATTATTTTTACAATATGTTTCTTAACACAATATATGTTTATGAAGTTAAGAATGGTCGTACCATTTTTTTTTTCCAAATTTTATGAAGTTTTTAATTATCAACTTTTTATTTCTTAGTTTATTTAAATGTGTTTTTGATATTTGTTATCTATGGGTAATTTTGATATATTTTTAAGTCACTAGTGGATAAGAAAAATGTCTAAATGGATTTGAGGTGAAAGTATTATAACTTTCATTAAGCTTATGATCTATTTCCAAACTTAATAGTAGATAACAATTAAAATATATTAAAATATATAATTAAACGAAATTTCTCTAATTTCATTACATTTATTAATACACTTATTTACATTATAAAATAAACTAGATACATTTTATTACATTTATTTATGGTAAAATAAAACTCACAAAAGAAAACTAAAATAAAATTTACAAAAGTGTAAATAACTTTTTTATCATTATTTTTTATTGCATTAAAGATAAGGATCTGATTCAAACTCGGTCTAGAGTTGGAATCACCAGTCCTTGATCATGAAACCATGGTCCCCCTTATTTAAACCCATAATAGAAACTTCAAAATAAATACCTATCTAGATATGCTTACCCTTCCTCCCATTCCAGTTTTGGTCTACACCTAGCTTTAGAGCTATAAGAAACTCCCTAGGCACATTTATGTAAAGATACCTAAACATTGCCTCTTTTTCTCATACTACCTTTGATAGAATACAATTCATTGTTAATACCTCAAAAGATCTCCCTAAAAATCATTCTACAAGTCAATAACTGCTCTTGGTCTCAAACTTTTTATTATGAAGGCTTAATATTTTTCTGTCATAGTTGATTCAATATAGGCCACCTGACCAAATACTAGAGTGACACTAGAATAAATAAGGAAACCTTTTGGTGGAAATAATTCTACCCTATCCACCTCATGGCGAATGCCCCTAAATTTGAAAGTGAAGATTTTGAATCATCTTTAAATAAGTCTAATACTTCTAGTCAAAATAAGGACCCTAAAAGCACTCCCCCCCATAAAGGATGACTCTAAGGTTGATTTATTAACTCCATTTGAGAGGGAGTTGGATTCAGTTTTGAAAATCCCCACTAAGTTTAGGGAGGTTTATTTAAAGTTATAAGTCCCGAGGGTAGAACAAATGGTTGTGGTTTCAACAGAAGATAAAACTTATCCCTTTAAATCAATCAAAATTTCCATACCACTTGAACCTAAAATTGTGAAATATATGGGATGATGGAACAAAACATAGAAAATTAAAAATTGCAAGAGATCAGAGTGTTAGGACTTATTCCAAAGTCTTAACACAGCTTAGGATATTGGTAAGTTTATTTTAAATAATAAATATAAATAAGGCATGATTAATTTTATAAATACACCCCCATAAATAAATTAACTTAGTTTTATTTGGTTAGTTTTATATTTTATGTTAAATAATTAGAACTACCTTTCAAGTGGAATTCCCGTGGAAATTGGTTAATAGGTTAGTTGGTTTTTATCTGTATGTGGTGAAAACCTATAAATATATATTTTTCAATGTAAAAGGGTTAACGACATATTGTCAATCTTTTATATATTTATTTTATTTTGATTAATAAAATACTTGTGGACCTGCCTCAGTGGGCATAAGATTTACCTTAGGAGATTTTGTTTGGTTAAATCTATTGGAGTGTTATCATTGGTATCAGAGCATGGTAACTTAATAGATTTTTGAAAAATGAAAGGTAAAAGAGAACATGGTGATCTCAAGAATAAGAGATTAAAGAATTTATGTGATTGGATAAAGAAGGCTCATATGAAATTAATTTTTGTAAATATAAGGTATGCTTCTTATTAATATACTTTGGAGTTAATATTTGAAAAATTATTCAAATATCAAAATTTTCAAATTTTTTTTTTAAAATCTTATTGAAAGACATTGAGAAATATAATACATTGAGAAATAAATTTTGTATTTTGATCTAAGAAGCAACAATTTTTTTCATCCTCCCTTTTTTGAAGCTTGATTCTCCCCGTTAAACCCTGAAAGTTGATTGTTTGATTCCAAATTTTAAAAATCTACCCAATAATCCATGTGTATGGATTTATAATCTTGGAAAACCCCTATAAAAAGTGGTATGTCCTCCATGAGTTTGTATAAAAAAATCCAAAAAAAAATCTAGATAAATCTTTATTAGTTTTAAGATGCCAAAAATCTTATTAAAAACTATCCTAAAAGATTTTAAATCAAATTTCTGAGTTGTATGGCTTGGTTTTAAATTTTTAAAACTTTCATAATGTCCAAAAATTCCATCCATATTTCATTTTACAAAAAGTCTCTTTCTCATAGTTTAAATTTTCTCAAAATTATTTTAAAACTCCATTATTTGGCCCTACATAGATTTGTAACGCTTAGTACATTAAGAAAAGAGTTTTGAGAATTATTTTTTGTAGGCATGGTGTCCTTAGCTATAGAATGGTTTTTAAATATATCTAAAAAATAACATTTTTTATAGTCTAAAATTTGATCAAGTTTTATCAAAGATTTTATGGTTTGAGGGGTCCACGAATCAAAGAGATTTTTACTTTTTCCAAAAGTTTCACGAATGAATGAATTTTTACCTGGAAAAGTAATTTTTTTTTCTAAAAAGAAAAAAAACCTTTAAAAACAAATTTCTCATTATATGTCTTGTAAAAGCTCATAGAGTAATTAGAAAGCATGATTTTGTAAAAACCCTTGGAAGTTGGAGGATCAGGGTTCAAATCTTTCTTTTTGTGAAATTTTATATTTGGACATTTACTTTTTAGAAGATTATAACATTTTTTAAGAATCTTTTACATGTTTTGAATATTGTAAAGAACGTAAATCATGTGAAATAATAAATTTTAATGGTAGAAATGCAATAGTTGTGTGTTTCATTGGTGAAATAAGGGTGTAATTAGTGAAATAAGGATGTAATTGATTTAAATATTTTATTTTTAGTGAGGTTAAGTGCAAAACCCATCAAAAATATCTTTCTTTTGTTCTACGTGAAGGTATAGTGAAAAACTCTATAGAAGAATTATTTTGTGTAAAGTGTTATTATGAGTGTTTTATTTCATTATTCACACTTACATTCATTTCAAGATACCAAAAAATAGAAATTTACTTTCAAATGGTGATAGATTAACGATTTCCAATTATTTTGATTAGAAATATTTGATGGAAGCTTCATTAGTTTTTAATGATATATGGAATATTATAAAGAATAAAGATCCTATATTTCCTACAAAACAAGACAAACTTGATATTTTTAACTTACATTATTCTAAGGCTATAGATTTAATCAAGTGTTTTTATTTTTGGGATACTTACGTACATATTGAAAATTCTCCCCATAGTTATACTGCATGGAAAACTTTATCTGATTTGTATGATAAGAGACTTAATCATAAGAAGATATACATTCATATGTAGTCATTTACTTTGTCATTAGAGGAATATGGGGATATAGGATAATACATGTCTAAGTTGAAGAATATTACTACTGAGTACACTAAGGCTAGGTTTGGAAAACTAGATGATGATCTCATAGTTACTACTGCATTGAAAAGACTACATGGGTTCTATAGAAACTTTGTATAAATATGAAATGTCTCTGACAAGATCACATGCATCACTTTTGATAAATTAGTTGAGTTTCTTATTCAACATGACCTCTCTCTACCAAAGAAATTCAAGAAAATTGAAGAAACTTTTGTTTTAGATTCTAAGCCTAGTTCCTCTTCTTTTGGTCAATAAAACAATAGAGGGAATCGTTATAGAAGGGGTTGAGGTTATAGAGGAGGCAAATATAAAAATAAAGGTAGAGTTTATTCAAATCAATAATAATCTAGCCATTCTCATTCAAATGAGATGAGTGATAGAGGGCATGGTCACAACTCTTATAAAAGTGGAGGTTGAGGTAGATCAGACATTTAGTGTCATAGATGTGAAAAATTTGGTCACATTGCCTCTCAGTGTAAGATTCTTTTTGATAAAATTTAGAGGCCACAAAAAGTGACTAAATTTAACTCTACTCAATATGTTGATCATGACTATGATGAGTATAACAATTTTGCTCATGAATCTACATTCATTACTTTAAGGTACATTGATTATATAGAATATGAGGCTATAAATGAGCTCACAAATGTATGGGTTTTAGATACAGGAGCAACTAAACACATGACATTTAGGTGAGACTTCTTTTGGACTTTCAAAGAAGATTCTCTCTCTCTAGTTGCTTTGGAAAATAAGTATTTGCATACTCCACAAGGTCTTGCATCAACTTGGATTCTCCTTCCTAATGGATCAATCAAATACTTAGAGAATGTTTAGTATGTTTCCACATTATAAAAACATCTTCTTTCCTTAGTAACTATTTGAAAGAAAGGTTATCAAATTGTACTTGAAAATGGGATCATTTTATCAATTTAGTGAAAGATGGATACAAAACCATGTTTAAAGGATATGAGGATGGAAATTTGGTTAGATTTCATTATAAAGTGATTGCTCCCATACTGGAACTTGCGATAATTATCAAAATAGTTATAGGTACTATGTGTATGCAATAGTTATGACATCTCTGCTATGGAAATTTGAATGTTCACTCTTTAGTGGACTTGCAAAGATATTGTATGGTGAGTGGGTTGCCCACTTTTTGCAAAAATAGTAATCTTTTTGAATCATTGGTTTTGGGTAAATAGAATCGGGAAAATTTTCCTAAGAATTCTTCATGAAGAGTTAATGGATGTTTTTAGTTAGTTCATAGTGATGTATGTGACATGAAGAAGTCATCCATTAGCGGGTGTAGATATTTAATATTATTTATTAATGATTTTTCTAGGATGACTTGGGTGTTTTTCATGAAAAATAAATAAAAATTTTTCACTAAGTTTGTTGATTGGTTACACTTAGTTGAAAAATAAATAGGTTCATAGTTAGCCACTCTTTGTATAATAATGGTGGTGGGTATACTTTGAATGAATTTTTGGATTATTTTTGAGAACATGGAATTCATCAAAATTATAGTAATGATTACACTCCATAGTAAAATGAAGTATCTGAATGAATGAATGAATAAAACATTAGAGGGCACAACATGAGCTATGTTGCACTATAAACAACTAGATGATAAGTTTTGGGCCAAAGTCATTAGTATTATAATGTGTTTTAGAAACAAGTTCCCCACAGTTGCACTTTTATGACAAACTCCATATGAGGCTTGGTATGGGTTTAAACCAAAATTTAAATGCTTAAAAGTTTTTGGATGCCTTTGTTTTGCTTTAATTCCCACTAAACATAGAACTAAGTTGATACCACGAAGTTGAAAATGAATCTTTCTTGGATATTCAAAAAATAAAAAGGGGTATCATTTTATTGTACATGACACAAAAAAATTCATAGTGAGTCAGAATGTAATATTTGATGAATTTGGTACTATGAACACTGTAGAGATTGATTCTCAATTTGACACGTTAGAGAGGAAAATTATAAAATATGATAAGGGATTGAATAATGAGGGAAATTCTTTGAGGTTGTGGTATGAGAATAATATCCATTCAATTTTGTCTCCTTCATACACTCATTCATAGATTGATGACTTAGAAAATGTTTAAAAATCTCTAAGTCTTCCTTTGAATGGTGCACATGATGAGAATTCTAGTGTTGTTGATTTGAATAAGTATCCAAAATGGGCTCAAAGTACTTTTTCTAACTTGAAAGTAGATGAAGTTATCTTAATAAGTCTTAGGAGTTCTCATGAATAGGTGAACTATGAAATGGTTGTTAATACTTCTTCCACTGAGCCATCTAATTTTGAGGAGGCCTCTACTGAACATGTTTGGCAATAGACAATGCAAAGTGAGTATGATGCAATACTTAGAAATAATAATTGGGTTTTAGTTGATCCTCATCCACATGTTCAACACATATGATGTAAATAGGTTTATAGGAGTAATTATAAATCAGATGGATCCATTGATAAACATAAGGTAAAACTTGTTGTGAAAGGATATGCGCAACAAAAAGGTATTGACTATGAGGAAAAATTTGCACTATCTACCAAATGGCACACTATTCATATGGTACTTTCCTTATATGCATAGAACGGTTATAAAATACATCATATGGATGTTAAAAGTGATTTTTTGAATGGTGATTTACAATAAGTATACATGAAACAACCTCAAGGTTTTGAGAAAGTGGGTGCAGAACACAAAGTATGTAAATTGATAAAAGCTTTGTATGGGCTCAAATAGGCACCAAAGGCTTGGTATGAAAAAATGGATTCATACTTGAAGATAATTGGATTTAAATGTAGTGAATATGATGATACTCTCTATTTTTATATGTAGGGTAAAAAATTAGTGATTCTTGTTCTTTATGTCGATGACTTGTTTATCATAGGAAATGATGAAAACCATAAAAAGTCTATGAAGAAGGAATTAAAAGATGGGTTTGAGAGGATAGATATTGGAATTCTTCACTACTATCTTGGCATAGAAGTAACTTAGAAATACCATATTATTTTCATTTCATAAACTAAGTATATTTCTAAGTTAATAAATAGGTTTGGCATGAGTGACTGCAACCTTGCCCTCACTCCCATGGAAAGTAACTTGAAATTGTCTAAGGATGATAGCAATGCCTTTCTTGATGGAACCAAATATAGAAAATTAGTGGAAGGTTTGATATATTTTATGACTACCAAGACCGATATATCATTTTTAGTCAAAATTTTGTTTAAGTTTATGCATGAGCTTAGAGAAATTCATTGGCATGCAAGAAAAAGAGCACAAAGTTACCTTCAAGGAATGAAAACATATGGCCATGAGTACCACCGCAATAAGAAGTTCAAAATTGTTAGGTATTATGATGCAAATTTTGGTAGATGTGTGGATGACAGAGTATTGATAGTAGGATACATTATATATATGAGTTCAGCTAACATTTATTAGTGTTTTAAGAAGTTGGATACAATGGCAAATTCATTAGTAGAATTAGAATACATTACAGCATGGGATACTTCTAGATAATTATTTACTTATGACGTAATGTTGAAAATATTTAGATTTATCAAATTACTCTTACACAGTTATATATTGATAATCAGAGTGAAATAAAGTTGTCCAAGAATCCAGTATTTCATGTAAAAATAAAACATATGGATCTCAAATATCATTATCTATGAATGTTGGTGGCAAAGAAAGCACTTGATCCTATATATTACCCAACTACTAATTAAACATCTGACATTTTCACAAAACCCCTTGACAGAATCAAATTTGAAAAAATTAGAAAATGCTTGGCATGTGTCTAAAGAATCGACTTAGGACATGTTCCAAAGTCTTAACATAGTTTAAGATTTTTGTAAGTTTATTTTAAAAAATAAATTTAAATGGGGCATGCTTCTTTTTATAAAGACACCCCCATTAATAAATTAAGTTAGTTTTATTTGGTTAGTTTTATATTTTGTGTTAAATAATTAGAACTACCTTTTAGGTGGAATTACCATGTGAGTTTGTTGATAGGTTAGTTGCTTTTTACCAGTATGTGGTGAAAATCTATAAATATATGTTTTTCAATATAAAAAGGTTAATAGAATATTGGCACCCTTTTTATATACTTATTTTAATTTAATTAATAAAATACATGTGGACTCACCTCTGTGGGCACAAGATTTACCTTAGGTAATTTTGTTTGGTTAAATCTATTGGAGTGTTATCATAGAGGCCCAGTCTTCTAGTATGACCCTCGAGTCAGGGGGACCTAACAAATAATATAATTTGGTCTAAACTTTAGCTTAGTTAGGATCTATTTTATGGATGATATCTATAAAAATGGCATAAACTTTATGGGATTGTACCTGGCAATAATAATTTTTTTTGTTCAGTTTCATTATCTGGTCATGCTTGGATTCAATTTATAGGCTAATTGTTTTCATGGTTTTTTGGTTTGATTCATTACTGCTAGAAGATGTATCCCACTATAGCATGCATGTAATATATTTATTTCCTTTATTTAAGTTTTTGGATCTTCAAAAGATGTGATTATTCCCCCAATCAAATAAAATAAAACTTACACCATCCAAGACGGAAAAGTTAAATTATGTCCTTCATTCCATATATTTAGAAACAAGAGAGTTGTTGTTGGTCCTTAAATGGTTATGTCCTTTGTGAGAAAATTTTCCATGTTAATATAAATAGGAGGGATACCACATGAACCAATTGGGGATAGATTATTTAGCTAGTCCTCAATATGTGATGTTGTTTGAGTATAGGGTTGAACTACATGCTTAATCACCTTCACCTCTATAATTATCTCCTGGACTCCTTGAATTCCTTATCCCTTTTATCAATATTTCTCTTTTGATCCTCATATTTCCTTTTATGTATCTTGTCCCACTCCCTCTTATGCCTTTTTATTACATTTTCCTATTTTAGATTTTCCCTTTCCCTCTCAACTTGCCTCAAGGATTTCCTATCATTGGATTCTTGTTTCATCCTTTCTTTCAATTCTTAAATATCCTTCTTGTGGGTCTCTTGTTCTATAAATATTTGTTGATAGTATTCTAATGTGAGAATTTACAATTTTTAACTCATCTTAAATTCGTTATTTCTTGATTTATTTACAATCCTTTCTATTAGCAATTTCAAGAATGCTGACACTAGAGTTTATTGGTCATTACTTTATACTTAGATTCATTCCTTGATTTGGTGTTCATTAATTTACACTATTTACTCATCAACATCTAAATCACATGTTTCATCTTCTACGCATCATTATACACCTAATGTATAGTATTAAACTATTTATACTGGGATGGAAGGTAGAAATGATAATATTCCTATAGAGACACCATCTTCAATAATTTCAAAATTGAGGACTAGATTTACTACTCCCTCCCTTACCGTATATGGTGGGATTACTTGCATAGGAAGACTTAAACCATCTTAATTTAAACTGATTTTTTGAATTTGTTTCATTGTGATGGAAAATCAAATCCTCTTCTCCATCAACATCTACAACATTTGTTTCAACTACATTTGCCTGAGATATTTCATGTTCAAAACTTTATACATTTTCAAGATTCATTGCATTTGTTATTTCACCTCAGACAAAATTACCTTTCTTCATTTAATGAAATCCAATAGTGTATAGTTCCACATACAAGCATATATATATATATATATATATATATATATATATATATATATATATATATATATATATATGAAATTTTATTCAATTGACAGATTTAAAATGAAAGTGTGTGTGTGTGTGTGTGTGTGTGTGTGTGTGTGTGTGTGTGTGTGTGTGTGTGTGTGTGTGTATACAACATTGGGATTTATAAATGAATGTGTGTTATGAATTTTAAAATGAATTTATTGTTTGAATTGGGCCCAAGATATGTTATAAGCCCTAAGCTAGTTTGTGAAAATGTATCATAATGGGGAATGAGAATATTTCCTACTAAGTCATTATGAATAACCTAGATACGGGTAGATGAACATTTAGAATTTAATTTTACTAAAATTATATTATAAAAAGTATGAATATAGATAAGATTTCTAAAGCTGAGTTTAGTTATTTTTATGAGCTTCACGCATACATGAATGAAATTATGTGTGATTACTTTTATGAATTATGTATATATCTACATAGGATATATGAGTTCTTGTGAGTTCATTGCATAAAAATATTGTTTTTTTAGATTTGTGTTAATTTATTTGGTTAACCAAGCTTGAAATATTCACATCGATCCCTGTGTAGGTATTCAACTATGTTATTTATTATATTTTGAAACCCAAATAGGGTAAAAATGGTTGTGTTTATTTATATTTGCTTATATGAATAAATATAACACGAATGGTTTTTTTGTATATATGATTTGAATATATTGTATGATAAATAAGAAGTTAGTTTGAATTATAGAGATTCAATGTATCTGTTCATCATAGAAAATAGATTTTCCACATTTTAATAAAAAGGTTATGGGGCCTTGATTGAAATTGACTGTATACTTCGTGTATACATCAAATTATAAGGCTAAATATAGTGGATGTCACCTTAGTAGTGTACTATATAAATAAATTATTATAAAAGTGAATATTAAATGATTTATTATATTTGATGATTAATAAAAACACTTAAATGTTTATATATAAAGTATTCATGGTATTTATAAGAATAAATAGAAACAATAATTGTATGCATGGACTAGCTATTGTTATGTATGGAATATGAACAATTTAAATAACAAGGGTTATAATATTATTTTTTGGAGAAACAATATTATAAGTTGTTTAATAGGTTAAGCAATTGGTGGTCCAGATATTCATAATCCAAATGGTGTTTTATATTGAGGACTATTTTTGATATTATTGTTATAATTTATAATAAACTAGATGATTAGATTTCAATCACTTCATTTAATGGATTAAATAAATGTTTATGATATTATGCTTTTAGCATATTATATGATTATATAAAGTTAAATATGATGAATGAGTCTGTTGGTTTTTGTATGCTTATTTATTTTACCAAATCTTACATTCATGACCCGAATTAAGTAGTAGATGGATTCCACTATCATAATTAGTGCCATCAATGCAAGATAAAGAGTAATCTGATCAAGTGGTGTCTATGAATTTGATTGATCATAGAGATAATTTATTATTATAGAATCTAGCCAAAGTAATGTTTGATAAACATTTTTATTTAATATGTTGATATAGTTTTAATATTTGTATGATATCATATTAGAATAAATATATTATGGTACACATTATGTGTTAGATATATTTAAGACCCAAATTTAGGTTTGTTACTCTAGATTCTCACATCATTATCTACTCATCCATTAAAGGAGGGCCATCCCCTTGTTTGGGAGATAGTGCAGGCATCTATGATTTGTGGTTGGTATAGAAATGTATTCAGATTATGCTCTCCCTCCTAGATGTAGTACTATACTTGAGACTATAGTTGATATTACATATTGATACTTGAGTCATGGAGGATTTTTAGTTGTGGAGACTTTACTTAGAGGATATTTATATCATGTTTTATTATTTGAGATATATTATGTATTGTTAAAAATATAATAATTATGCATTGTACTTATATAATAGAGGCTATAATACTATATTAGTAGTGATTGAATTTGTATTATATCATTTATGTAAAATTCATTAATTATGGTTATTCAAATTATTAATAATTTTTACATATATACATAGTGATCCTTAGCTACGTGGATTAGCTATAAATTTAATGGTTAACTAAATTAATGAAGTTAGTTAAAAATCACTAGTTAAGATTTCTCGTGGTGAAATCTATAAGTTGAATATATGTGTATTTCATTTTTAAAAAAATTATTACAATATGTTGGTAAAACCTAGTGGAGTTGTTACATTGTGGTATCAGAAAAAATGATCAAACACTAGGATTTAATGTTTCCACTAATGCAAAACTTATTTTTTTGATATAAATAAAAAAATGTTGTATTATAGAATAGGAGGTTAGGGTACTTTGAATACTAAAACCCTTGTAGATCCAAATCAATTTGTAGCTGAGCAAGATATGAAGTTAGGACAAGTTTTTGCAACCATACAAGAGACTAGGGACTGAATCTTAGCCCTAGAATAGGAAATGCATGGTCATGAAGAGGAGAATGCTCAAGAATAATATGAATAAATTCCTATTAGCTAGGAACATATTTAAGAGAAAAGGCATGAGGAGGTACCACAAGATGTAAGAGATTGAGTAGGTGTAGAGTTATCACGTGACATAAAAAAGATAAATCCACTTAAGTTCAATGGAGCTATATTGAGGGATGGAGCTAAAGTATGGCTACTTGAAATGGAGAAGTATTTTGAGATTCATAAATATTTCAAATTCATTAAAGTTGTTTGGGGAGCTTATCACATTACTGATGAAGTAATGACTTGGGGGCAAACAAGAAGCTTGAGATGAACCTCAACTCAACCACCAACACTTAGGAATAGTTTGTGACACCATTTAGGTAATGATAAATTCCATAATTATACTTAGACAAAAAAATTATAAATTTTTAGAATCTTAAGTAAGGGGATTTATCAGTGAATGAATACTAGGAGCAATTCACCAATTTTTTTAATTATGTACCTCAGTATCAAGTAGATGAGATATTCTAAACTAGGGATTCATCATGGGGTTGAAAGCTCAAACAGGTGGTGAAGTAGATGTGCATGTTTCATCTACCATGGATTGGGTGTTCAAGAAAGTGGTCAAGCAATAACATAAATTTAAATCTCTTGCCCAAGTTAGAGATAAATTCATAAATAAATTTGGAGTTCTAAACTAGATTTCAAGAAGAATAATTAGAAGGAGAGGAGTAGAGATTCTAAGAGTTAGTTCAGCAATAAAAACACAAAGTTCAATAGTGGTTTAGGGAATAAGAAATTGGTAATGGTTTCAAAGGTGGTTTTGAGGGAAATTAGTAGACTGAGAATAAAGAACTAGTTGGAGGTTTATTCATTTATAGAGGTGACCACTTTACTCATGAATGTCCTCAAGATAAATCAAAGAAAAAGGGTTCAAAATCTCAGTAAGCTACATTTTAGCAATAGATTCATGTAGTAGTTGATAATTGATATGCTGAGTATCAAGCTTCACCCATAGAACTTTTAGGTATTTTATTCAATTATCTAGTGTAGTAAAGGAGAGCATGAGTCCATGTGCAACACTATTATTGATAACTCTAAATAAAAATGGAGAGTGTAGGATGTGTGTCGATAATAGATTAATTAATAAAATTACTATCAAGTACAAGTTTCCTATACCTCATTTAGATGATATGATGGATGTTCTTGTAGGAGAGAAATAGTTTACCAAGATTTATCTGAGTGGATACTACCAAATTCAGATTCAAGAAGGAGATGAATGGAAAATAACAATCAAGACTAGAGATGGCTTACATGAGTATATGGTGATGGAATTCATGTTATCTAATGCATCTAGCACATTTATTAGGGTGATGGACATAGTGTTATGGGAATATAGTTTTATGGGTTAAAGAACATAAATGAGTTCTACTTGGTGGCCAAGTACATCCAAATCTAAAAAAGAAAATGGGATTCAAACAAACCACCTTCATTTTAATCCCCACATGTACTTTTTGTATGGGCTTAGAATAAAGAGGGTTAGAACAAAGGGGGTTTGAATGAAGTGGGTTTAAATAAATGGTTTTAAATGTCTATGCATTTAATTAAATCAAATAAAGTTGCCATTGAAATGATTTATTTTGAGGGTGTTAGAACGAAAAGGGGTAGAATAAAAGGGGTTCATTTGTACCCCCTTTATTTTAACCCCCTTCGTTATAACCCCATGTGGCATTAAATATTCACCTATTCAAGTGGAAAGCTACTATTGGCCTAAAATTGCCACTTTGAATGCTATATATTAGGATGAAAAAATAAAATAAAAAACATATGGCTCTACATATAAATAAGTTTTTGTATTATCTTTCTAATAATATGATTTTTTCTACATTTTAATAATATTTATTTTCATTTATTTATTAAAATATACTTATTTATAATTTGAAGTACCATATGTTTGAGGCAATGGAAAAAATAGGAGACCATGGAAAATTTTATTTGAAAAAATATCACTACACTCGAATTTAATGTCCTTGATCCAATGGCAAAAAAATAATCTATTTCAACACACACACACACACACCAAGGTGAAGTCATAATCATTGATATTCCCTGCCTTGATCACTAAAATATTAATAAAAAAATTATCAAAAAAAATAAAAATTGCACTACATCCATGTTTCTAAGACCTATTTGTAAGAAATCTTGAGAAAATATTATGTTTTGAGAAAATTATAAGGAGAAATCAAGTACTCAATAGAATGGTTTGTATAAGAAAAATACACACACACACACACACACACAAACACACAATATATATATATATATATATATATGTATATGTATGTATATATATATGTATATATATATATACATGTATATATATATGTATATATATATATATATATATATATATATATACTATATATATATATATATATATATGTATATATATATATATATATATATATATGTATATATATATATATATATATATACATATATACATATATATATGTATATATATATATATATATATATATATATATGAAAAAATAATAAATATAATCTACATTTAAAATGTAAAATTTCATTTTAAATTATTCTACACCATTTTCACATTTTATATGGTTAAGTCACTATTGCCTATACAAATTAAAAAATGTTCACATTTTCACTTTTTATTATCCCCTTTGTACCAAAAAGTGGGACATATTATTATGCTTCAACCCTTATATTTTTGGTGGTTTATTTTGATGATATTTTAATATCTAGTAAGAATAAACAAAATAAATCATATCATTTAAGAATGGTATTAGAATTATTAGAAAAAGAGAAGTTCTATGAAAATTTGAAGAAGTGTAGGTTTATGTAGAGTAGTTGGGTATTTTTGGGATTTATAGTTTTAATAGATGGTGTAAGAATGGATGAATAAAGAATAAAGTCAATTGTTTAGTGGATATCTCAAAGAGCATTACATAGGTAAAAAATTTCCATTATTTAACAACTTTTTATAGAAAGTTTATTAAGAATTTTAGTAGTCTTGTTGCACTAATAATAAATTATATAAAAGGAAAATAATTTTCATGGATAAGGGAAGAAAAAAATCTTTGAGTTGTTGAAGAAAAAAAATTTAAAAAAATCCTATTTTAGCAATACCATATTTTAGCAAAGCATTTGGGGTTTGTTGTGATGCTTCATTTGTGGGAATTGGAGTTATGTTGAGTCAAGAAGGGAAGCCAATAAAATATTTTAATGATAAATTAAATGAGGTAAGAACAAATGATTCTACATATGATGCTGAATTTTATGTGATTGTACAAGAATTAAGACATTGGAGGCATTATTGGGTGCCCAAGGAGTTTATCTTATTTACTAATCATGAGTATTTGAAGTATATGAACTCTAAAAAGAAGTTAAATAGTAGGCATGAAAAGTGGGTGTATATTTTAGAGGGTTATACTTTTGTGTTGAATCACAAATTAGGAAAATAGAATCACGTATTTGATGCTTTTAGTAGGTGAGTGGGGTTGATAACTACTATGGTGAGTGAATCATTTGAATTTTAATTTATTAAATAAGTATATGATATTGATCCATATTTTGGCAAGTTAGTTGAGTATTGTAGGAATCCTTTAACAAGTGATACAAGTAATGTTTGTGAATAGTATATTATGTATGATGGTTATCTCTTCAAAGGGAAACAATTATGTATTCTAATTGGGTAAACAAGAGACAATATTATAAGAGAATTGCATAGTGGTGGTTTGGATGGAAATTTTGGTAAGACAAAGATAACATATTTGGTGGAGGAAAATTATTTTTGACTAAGTATGAAGATAGATGAAACAAGCTATA
Source organism: Torreya grandis (assembly GCA_037957365.1). NCBI lineage: Eukaryota > Viridiplantae > Streptophyta > Pinopsida > Cupressales > Taxaceae > Torreya > Torreya grandis. The sequence goes on from JARHVA010005033.1 coordinate 656,460, forward strand.
TTTCAAGTTGCATGTTATATCAGGTGGAAAAAGGATATGGACAAAATATAAGGCTATATAGGTCATTACCAATTCCAAGAGGACCATGCACATATTTGAGTATGAATTTTGTGTTGGGATTACCAAACACATATAGACGTAATGATTCAATTTTTTTTAATTGTAGATAGGTTTTCTAAGATATTTCATTTTATTAAATGTAATAAAATTAATAATTCCACTAGATTTGCAAAAATATTGTTTAAGAATATTTTAAGATTGCATGGTCTTTCAAAAACCATTACATCATATAGGGACACAAATTTTATGAGTCAAATTTTAAGGACTTTTATGGAGAAAAATGGGGACTAAGATATAATTTAATAGTACATACCATCCCCAAATATATGGACAATTTGAAAATAGAAGCTTGGAAAATTTATTGAGATTCATAGTTGGAGAGAAGCTCAAGTAATGGGACTTAGCTTTACTGCAAGATGAGTTTACATATAATAGTTTAGTAAATAAATCAATAGGAAAATAAGATTTTTAAATTGTTTATCAGAGAAATATTATGAGTGTTTTATATTTGGTACAATTACCAATTGCAGAATGAGTTAGTGATGATGCATAAGCATTTGCAGATAGTATACAATAGTTACAAGAATTAGAAAGAAGAAACTTGCAGGAAAGTAATGAAAAGTATAAAGTAGCAATAGATGTGAAAATAAGGTGAACAATATTTAAATAAGGAGATAGAGTGATGGTTTACTTGAGTAAAGAGATATTTTCAAAATTAATATATAACAAATTGAAGTACAAAAAAATTAGACTATGCAAAATTATGAAAAAAATCAATGACAATTCTTATGAGGTGAGTTTACCATAAAATTTTGATATCCCTCATATATTTAATGTTTCATACTTATGTGATTTCCATGGAGAAGATGGTGAAGTTGAAAAATATAAAGAAGTAGATTGAAAATAATAGGTGTTAAATAAGATGAAAGAATAGATAGTGCATGCTTTAGATAAGAAGACACCAAACAAAAGATAAGGAAGTTATGATAGGTATTTGGTATAATGGAAAGGATTACAGCATGAATAGAAATCTTATATTTCATAATGAGAGTTGAATAATATTTATAAGAATAAATTTTAGTAGTACAATCAAACCAATTCGTAGGAGCTGAGTTGTTTTCAATCAGAGGAGAATGATGCAAAAAAAGAAGCTAAACTTCTAGATCCATAAATTTTGATCTGTAGTTTTGTTTGGTCCCATATTTAAGATAAAATGAATATCTATAAAATTTCAATGCAGCTAAAACCACCCTTCCAATTATGGGACACTTAAAATATTTTTTAGAGGCTATACGTGACTATCTGAAGGTCTAAAATTGTAGTTTAATATTATTTTTGGGTTTTTTTTTTATAAATTTATAAATTGTCTATTTTTTAATCAAATTTGAACTTTAGTTGAAATTTTTATAATAGGTTGATTTTAGTATTTTTTTTTATATGATATTTTTAAAGATACACATGCGTACATGCAAAACTTATAAAAATAGAAACTACTAAAAATAATAGGTTAAATTTTATTATTTTTAGAGTTACAATTTTTTTTCATGTCAACTATAATTATTAGTTGAGTTTATTTATGCATGGATTTTAATAATTTGAATAATTCAATACAAATCAATAATAGTTATTAGTTGAGTTTATTTATGCATGGATTTTAATAATTTGAATAATTCAATACGAATCAATAATAGTTATTGTTCATAATCTAGGACTATTAGATTTTCATTTTTCTTGATAGTGTGCGAGTTCATTACCACATGTCATCTATGGCCACCAAACACATAATGACCTAAGAGATATGGAGGTTATTCATACTTAATTAAATAATCCAAACATAGATATTGGTGAAGTAATAACTTGGTCATAAATTTGTACATCTACACTAAATGAATATGTGATAAAAGGTTTACTAGACACATATTTCCCAACTCTATTCCTTCACATAAGGTGTGATTGGTTAGATCCACAATTAAAGTTCATACATTTTAATGAATATGTAAAGCATATAATATTCTATTGAGATAATTATTTTAGAACATAAACTTAGTTTACATATCTCAAGATGTAGAGGATAATGTGAAATTGAGCTCAAAATTAATTAGTAGTATTTATAAAGAAAAGCATTCTATAATTACCCATTGTAATTTATGAATTACGTGAACACATGGAGAATATATAAAACTCTCATATAGTTGATTTTTTGATGTCAATGGAAATAATTTATGAGGCACATTATGATATTGGATAAAGTGTCATGAACAATTAAAAGACCTATTACATAATATTATAACACCATATTATTTAATTTAAGTGTAGTAGAGATGTATTGGCCATACCTCTATACACAGATGTTAGGAACCTCACCTAACATAATCATGAAATGCATAAATATGGTGATGATAAAAATAATTTACCATCCACATATAGTGGCTTATTATATGCACATTTTAAATAAAACATTTATAAAGGAGATACTAAAAATGTTTATGAGGATAACAGATTTATAATGTAGATATTAATGGGAACAAAGAGGGTCTCCACATGTGCACGGTTTCTTATGATTGGTTGGAGCAACAAATATGGAAATTTTAGATTGGAAAAATAAATAAAAAGATAAATTTTCCCAAAATTATTTCTATCAAAGTATGCATGTAAAAAATCCTTAGGGAAATACAAATAAATAAAATTAGAAGTGATAAATGATTAACAATTTATTTATCTCTAATATATAAATTAACTACATTATAACAATATAAATGAATATAATTTCATGTGATGTGAAAGGAATATATAATTTTAACTCACATCCATGTTTAAATAACACATTGAAAATTAATCAAATAGATATTAAAAGGGACAATGAGGAAATTGTTGATTTTGTGGAGCGTCATACCATGTGAAAAGATGGGGCTTACCTATGAAAAAAAATAAAGGAAGGTTTGTTGTAGGTTAGAGGGATTATTATGAAAAACTCTATGAAATATGTACATATACAAGACTAGTAACATAAAATTTTAGTGGATGCAAGTGGAATTAACCTTGGCCATTGTATATTGATGGATCAATTTATACATAGATGTGGAGACAGGTGATAACAAATATTATCCAAAAATAAATTATGGCCACGTCAAAATTAGTAATCGTTATGTGTTGAAATTGTGTCATGAAAATGTAGATTGGCAACTAGTTCTTTATAAACATTCCATTCTATACTACATTAGAAGTATTATAAAAAATTAGATAAAAGTATAAAATCATCTTTAAAAAATTGATGTGACTTACAAATGTTCAAATTCTGAAGAACCTACTACAGGAGTTTATAGACATGTGATAACCATTTTTGTTTGAAATACATATAGGGGAAATGGATACATGCCACATGTCACTATAACTTCATTTAATGGAGTCTACTAAGGTATTTGTATTGTTGAATGTTTGGCATAAAGTTTTTGAACAGGTGATAAAAGAGGATGATGAAAATTAAAGCCATAGAAAATCAATTATTGATAGGAACATTAATTGGCCTTGCCTAATGGAACATGTACCCCTCATTGAGGACAAAAAATATTCGATGTATAATCCTAAAATTCATAGAGGATAAAAGTGGAAACCAAGAGAAATATGTGTTATTGTGCAAGTATGCCCTAACTTTTGAAGCTTCCTAGAAAAAAGATAGTCAATAATTTATGGTCTTTTGTTTGTTAGAGTTATTATTATAAAAATCATATCATGATAGTGAGAGAGACATTGGCATTGATAGTGATACAATAAAATCAAATTGGGGTCAATTTTAATAAAATCCTTGTTATATTTATTAGGTTTTAGAAATAAATAATGATAATTAATGATAAATAAAACATGAAAATCAAGATATTATCTAAGAAAACACAACTAGAAATGAGTGGTAGATCATATCTAAGCTATGTTAATGGTATTTCTACATGTTTTTAAGATTGATATATTGGTTTAAAAGTATATTTATAAGTACACACCTTAGAATTATAAGAACCTAGGTGAAGAACAAATGAGAAAAGATCTTAAATTCATAAGCATGGAAAAAGATAATGGATTACTTACTATGAAATAAATGGAGTCTAATTTATTTTGAATGCCTCAGTCAGAAACAAAAAAATAACCTTTGTTATAATTAGTAGACATTATAATCAAGGACATTATACAAATATATTACATATGATAATCTAAAGAATGGAATGAATAGTAAAATCTTTTCTTATTGGAAGTATTAATAAAGCACTTATAGAGTTATCATAATGATAATGTTACCCCCATTCTACTACTTGATTCAATAGGAGTTAAACAATTAGAAATTGACACATCAACAATAATTATAACCTTGTGAATGCCTATTTTAGATTTTGAAATATTAGAATGAATAAGATTAAAAAGATTTAATTAAAAAAACTAAATGTCTAGATATATTTTTATTTATCATATAAGATTTAAAACTGAAAAGTTGATTCAAAATATAGATTCTCAACTATGTCAGACATTTCTAGAAAATATTGATATGTGCTTTGGTGGGAGATCCAAGATTTTTATTGGATATTTAGTAAATTTTCCTTTGGTAATAGATAAATCTTCTTATGGAAGCATAACACAAAAAAAATTATTATTGGAAAACTTTATAACTATTTTTATGGTACATAAGGTTTTCAGACAATAAGGTCAAAGTGAAGAACAATAAAGTTTTTGGAAACTTCTAAAAAATGTAAGAGAATCACATATAACCATTGAATATTGGAGGTTGTTAATGACTAGAATTTATGCTTCACTTGTAACAGTTGAAAATGATGATTTTATTGAACATATACACTTATTTTCAATAATTGAAAACGTGCATCAACATAATAAGAGAAAATTGTATGTATTGAACGAACATATTACCCAAAACATTGTAACTATAGTACAAAAAAATGTTATAGGGTCTAGATGATAAACAATTATAAGCTAAATTATTAATTTTTAATGGTGCAAGGATTATTCTCACAAAAAATGTAATGGAAAAAATAATCCTTGTCAATGGTCACTTGGTTATGTTCAAAACATTGTCTACAAACTTGAATTGACACCCATAGAACCACCTATATATGTAATGGTTCAATTCGATAAATACATAGGTAATCCTTTTGTTGATACAACTACAAATATAATTCCAATCACCCTTATAGATATGGGCCATGTGTGTCAATTAAATTTAAAATTGTCATGAGGATTGGCAATCCACAAATCTTAGGAATAAACACTTAATAAAGCCACAACTGATATAGGACTTAAAAAATACTAAATTTTACCTTCGTTGCTATATCATGTGTCAATTCATTACATGGATTGAGTACCTCACCACCTTTCACATATGACTAGTTTGAGAGATTGAAGAGTGGAAAAATAGTATAGAAAAGAAAGGAGGAATAACAAATATTTAAATTATTTGAAGATCAAAAGTATAAAGTTTAAATATCATAAATTTTTTGTTATATTAAAAAATATAGTATATATGTATATTAATGCATGAATAATGTTGTGTTGCTCTCTATTTTAAATTTTATTAAGTGTATTAAATGAAATGAAAATGAATTTAAAAAAAATGTATTGAGTTTGTTTTCATGAACATCAAATATTCACTTTCACCTTACACAACGACAAGTTCTACCAGCACATAGATCTTAAATAAATATATATAAAATATGATGAGAGATGTCATGTTAAAGATACCTATGCCACTTATGTCACAAACCCAATATAAAATAGGTAACTCAAATTTGATATCTTTTGATGTCTCTTGCATAGATTTATCTAATATATGTATGCTAGTTATTATATCACTAAAACAACATACATCATAAAAATATCTAAATATAAAAAGTGAATTAAACTTAATCTAGATTTATATTTTATATGTTGAAATTTTTAATTTAATATATTTATAAATTATTTTTAGTAATTATATTTGTATAACTTCTATGTTGATTTTTCCTTTTTCTACATTTGCACTTTTGAAAGACAAATAATTAAAAAATTATCTATGATTTTACTATTTTTCATCATTTACCCTTACATTACAACCCAATAAATATTTTATTTTATAATTTTTTTTCTGTAAAAAATATATAATAGATTAAATCACTTATTAAAAATTATAATATTATAGAAAATATATATTATTATCTAATAGTAACCATAGCATGTTAATGAGATTTTAAGAAAATAACATTTCAAATATATATAGATCAATTTATTTTAAGCAATGATTAATTATTTTAGTATAATATTAATTTTTTTTACTAATTAATAATATTTATCTTAAGTTATTATCTGAGAATACACAATGATTAGAATTGGCATCACTAATAGGAAACGGTGCAATCAGTTCCATATTTTTGTCAATGTTTTGAGCCACCACTTAGGCTCATCACCAAGACAAACACAATGCCAAGAAGTTACATCTTAATTAAATATCATAAATACATAAAAATTATGAAATGACTCATTCAAGTTGACTTAACCATTATTGATTAAAGAAATCCATGAAAGATTAATTAATAATCCCTCATCCTCATGTTAAGAACGAGATATACTGAGGGGGGTGAATCAGTATATCATATATATTTTAAATATTTTACATAATCAAATTCCTTTATTTAACCACTTAATCATACATTCAAGATATGCAATAAAATAATAATATGCACCACATGAGAGAGAGAGAGAGAGAGAGAGAGAGAGAGAGAGAGAGAGAGAGAGAGAGAGAGAGAGAGAGAGAGATCATATTTTTACATGGAAACCCAATGTGGGAAAAAACATGAAAAACTATCTCAAGTATGTAAATGAGCACCAAATCAAGTTTACAAAATTTGCAATCACCAACGTATAGGAGCATGAACGCCTTTGTTGAGTACCAACATACCAATGACTTGTGATCACCAACTCATTTTTTGTAGAAAACACAATTATATCTCAATGTTTCTTTCTCAACAAATGATAAAACACTACTATATCTCTTTCATTTCTCTCCTTTGCTCTTCTAAGATATATAAAAAAAATTAAAAACCATGCACTTCCATATTATAAATGGATTTCTAAGCCTCATTTTATAGCTTTCCAAATGACTTTTGGCATTCACCCTTGAGACCTTTTAATTCACATGAAAAATGGTGTCAAACTTGCATGACCGTTTGAATTCTTTCATTTGAAAAGTCACATGGTGACCCTTTATGGGTAAAATCATCATTTCCCTTTTTGTCTTGATTTCATGACTTTTTGAATTCTTCAAGGTGACCCTTCATGGGAAAATGTGTCCTTTCTCTCTTTTGTCATTACTTGGTGACTATTTGACTTTCTTATGGGCCCTCTTTTGCCTTTATGCAACCAAGAATATATACATTAATATTTAATTAATATTAACACACTTTAGCCAAGATATGGACATTAAAAATATATTTATACCTTAAATGCTATGATGCCTTTGTCACTAGTCTAGATAGACCTTTGGCATCAATAACAATATTTCCAACACCTCATTTAAATAATTTATATTTTTAGTGATTTCAATGGCCTAATTTTATCTTCTTCTAGATATGTTGTCCATTCTTTCTAATATTTTAGAGTTGGTGAAGTTAATATGATTTTTGGTAGTGCATTATTTCAACATCAATGTCTATTTATGATTTTTACTTGTCGAAGGTCTATCCAATGCTCTTTCATTATTGTAGCAATTGATCTATTAATTTCACCAATGTTTTATTTACCACAGGCAAATGAAATTTTATAAACTCCTTCAAATAAATTTAGGTCAATGGGATCTTTCGTGAAATCAAGGAATTTTTAATGCTATTTAGAATTGAGGATAATGTGTTAATATTTTTCAACTTTAAAAGGTTAAAATTTTTATCCATAACTCCTTGGATGTAAGGTAGAAGAACCTTTTTTATATGCAATCCTCATTAGTTGACATTCAAGTTCTTCTTCAATTTCATTCCACTCTTATGAAAGCCTTATTAATTTTTAATGTGGAATATCTATTGATCTTAAAGAATAGATGTAAATTACCCTTTTCTTGTTCAATATGGTCAATATCTGAGATCCTCAAAGCTATATTGATCAGAGTAATAAGACCACCCATTTTTTGATTTGGATGGTCATGGGAATTTTCATGTAGATATTGGTTGGATTACATTTTATTCTAGCAGGGGATGGGGTGAAGGGTAGAGGGGGTCAAAATCATTAAAAATAATAATTTTTAAATAAGGATGATGGATTATTACTTAATCATGCATGGCTTCATGTTTAATCAATAATTTTTAAGTTGGCTTCGATAGAATGTTTCAACATTTTTATATATTTTTTCTATTCAATTGATATGAATCATTTTAGAATTATATTTATCTTTATTTTGATCACTGGCTTGAAACATTAAAAATAATATGGAACTGATCATAACATCTCCAATTACTAATGCCAATATTTATCTTTTTATGTATATTTCATTTAGATGAATTATACCATTATGTCACTTAGTTGATCTTTCCTAAATATGAATATCACTATATTATTTTTAATAGGTGATATGAAACATACTTACATAATATTATTTCCTAAAATTATTAATTCACAATTATTAAATATTTATTTACAATTTTAACTTAATTTACAATTATTGGATACATAATACACAATTATAAGTATTGAATCAAAAAATTTAATCTATACTTAAAATGTAACTTTTCTAAATAATATATTTCAAAATTTTATATTTAAAATCAATTAAAAAACAACATTTTCTCTATTTAAATATATTACTGAAAATTAATAAATACATATTATATTTAAAAAAATATTGTTCATATATGAATTAATGATTACATGATAAATATTGTTCATATACAAATTAGTATCCAAATTGTTTATATTTATCCATATTTGAATTTCTACCCACATGTTATATTTTTTGCCCACATGATATATTTATTGGTTAAAACATAAAAACATTGATTAATAAAATTAGTACACAATTTTTACCAAAAAATTATTCACATATTTTTTGGTGTCAATTTATCCCTAGTCTTGTTTTATTAACTTCAAAAGTATGCATGTTTTTTTTTTGTTGGTCCAACTACTTCCCCACAAATTTGACATGGGTGTCATTATCCCTCGAGATAATATTTAACAACACTAATCCCCAACGTCACTTCATAGGCTAAGATTTTTTTGATGAGATGAGCCTTATAGCTAAAAATATGCTTGAAAATATAGATTCTAAACTATGTCAAATGTTTCTAGAAAATCTTGATATATGTTTTGATGGGAGTTACATGATTTTCATTAGGGATTTAGGAAATTTTCATTTGGTAATGGATAAACCTCCTTATGGAAGCATAATGCAATCAAATTTATTATGGAAAAACATTAGAATTTTTTGTTATAATGTTACACGATATATTTTGATAACAAGGTCAAAATGAAGAACAATAACAGTTTTGGAAACATCTAACAAATCTAAGAGATGACCATCAAACCTTTGAAGATTGGAGGTTGTTGATGGATATAACTAATGATAAATTTTTAATAGTTGAAAATAATGAGTTTAACAAACATATACATTTATTATCAACAAATGAAAATGTGTGTCAACATAGGAAGAAAAAATTGTATGTATTGAGTGAACATGTTACCCAAAGCATTGCCACTAGAGGACAAAATAATAATTTTATAGGGTTAGATGATGAAAAACTATAAGATGAATTATTGATTTTTAATGGTGTAAGGGTGATTTTCATTAAAAAAAATTAAGGATAAAATCAACCCTTATCAATGATGCACTTGGCTATGTTTAAAGCACTATCTACAAACTAGGATAGACACCCATTGAACTACCTACATATGTAATGGTTTAATTTTATATCTACATAGGTAATCCTTTTGTTAACATAACTCCAACTATAATTCCAATAACTACCATAGAAGTGTCCAATGTGTCAATTAAATTTAAAATTGGCACATGGATTGATGATCCACAAATCACAGAGTTTAACACTTTAAACAACCATAATTGATATAGAACTTACAAAAAAAAAATGTTTTACATTTTTGCTATATCATGTGTCAAGTTAGTACATGCATTAAGGATCTTTCTACCTTTCACATATGACCAGTTTGAGAAATTAAAGAGTGGAAAAGGAGTATAGAAAAGAATAGAAGAAGAACATAAATTTTACTTATTAGAAGACCAAAAGTATAAACTTGGAATATCATAATTTTTTTATATGGCACACTATATCATATATGTACATTCATATAATAATGATATTGTGCTACTCTCTATTTTAAATTTTATTAATTGTATTAAATGAAATGCAAATTAATTTTAAAAATAATTGTATTAAATTTATTTTCATGAACAACAAATATTTAAATTTGCATTACATAGAAATAAGTACTATTAACATACATATCTTAGATAAATCTATGTAAATGTAGAGAAATATCATTGTTGAGATACCTATTCCATTTATGTCATAAACCCATTTAATATAAGTGACTCAAATATGATAACTCTTGGTGTATGTATATATGTGTACACACACACACACACACACACACACACACACACACACACACACACACACACACACACACACACACACACACACACACACACACATATATATACACACACACACGTTAGTTTTTATATCACTAAAATAACATACATCATAAAAATATCTAAATTCAAAAAGAGAATCAAACTTAATCTATCCTTATATTTCATATATTACAACTTTTAATTTATTTTATTTATAATTTAATATTAATAATTATATTTCTATAACTTCTAAGTTGATTTAACCTTTTTCTACTTTCCAATTTTTGAAAATAAATAATTAAAATTATATTTATTTTTTAACTATTTTTCAACATTTACCATTATACTGCAACCCATTAAATATATTATTTTACACCATTCATTTCTTTCAAAAGTATAGTATTACACAAATATAAATACACACACACACACACACACACACACACACACACACACACACACATTTTAGTGTCGAATAGTGATCGTTGTGTGTCAATAAGATTTCAAGAAAATAACATTTCAAATATATGCTACATTAATTTATTATAAGTAATGGCTAATTTTTTTAAGCATAGTATTAATTTTCATTCTATTTTATTTTTACTAATTAATAATATTTATCTTAAGTTGTTAGTTTAGAATTAAAAGTGGTTAGAATTGGCATCACTAATTGAATATGTTATTGATTCTTCATTTTTGTCAATATTACGAGCCATCTTTTATGCTCATTACTAAAGTAAATATGATATCGAGAATATTCATCTTATTTGAATAGCATAAATAAATTAAAATGCTAATATAATCAATTGAAGATGACTTAATTTTTTTGATTAAAGGAATCCATTACAATTTAAATTAATAAATCCATCATCTTGATTTAAACAATTAATATTATTAATGATTTCAATGGCCTCCTTTGTTCTTATTTAAGACTAGTTGTCCATTCTTGCCAAGATTTTTGATCTGATGAAGTTAAAGGGATGTTTGATAGCATGCTAATTCTTTGCCAATATTTATTTATGAGTTTTACTATGTTGATGGTTTGTCCTGATGCTCATTGATGTTGTACCAGTCGATCTATCAGTTTCACCAATGTATAATTTATCATAAGGCAAATGAAATTTGATAAAATCTAAGCAAATTTGGGTCAATGGGATATTTCAAAGAATTAAGGAGTTTTAAATGCTATTTATAGGCAACAAAATTATGTTAATATTCCTGTTCTTCAAATTTTTAGTAATTTTATAAGATAAATCCTTAGATGTAAGGTAGAAAAACCTTTTGTTTTTATATACAATCCTCATAGTTTGATATTTGAGTTATTATTTGATTTCACTTTGATCTTGTGAATGCCTTACTGATTTGTAATGTGGAATACCCATTGCTCTTAAAGACTTCACATGAATGCTCATTTTCTTGTTCAAGGTGGTCAATATCTAAGATCCTCAAAGCTGTAGTTATTAGAGTGTTTAGAACACCCATTTTTTTATCTGGATGGTGGTGAGAATTTTCTCTTTAAATAGATATTGGTTGATTTGCATTTTCTTCCAGTGAGGGTGGGGTGAGGGGGGAGAAAATCATTGAAAATAGTAATTATTTAAATCAGGATGATGGATTATTAATTATTCGTACATAGCTTTATTTAATCAACAATTGTTAAGTTGGCTTCAATGGACTATTTCAAAAAAATGATATATTTCTACTATTCAAATGATACGAATCTTCTTGACATTGTATTTGTTTTGATGATGAATCTAAGTGATAGCTCAAAATATTAACAACAATATAAAATCGATTATAATATTTCCAATTAATAATACTAATATTTATCTTTATTTTCATTTAAAAGAACTACACCAATAAATATCTGAATTGATCTATCCTAAATATAAATATCTTTATCTTATATTTAATAAGTAATATGAAACATAATCACATATTATTCTTTTCTAAAACTATTAATTCACAATTATTAAATATTTATTTACAATTTTCACTTCATTTATAATTCTTAAATATATAATACATAATTATAAATATTGAATCAACATTTTTAATCTACAATCATTTTTGAAAGGAACTTTTTCCAAACAGTACATTTCAAACTTTTATATTTAAATCAATTCAAAAAATATATTAATATTTTCCAATAATAAATATTTTCTCCTTAAATTTTTTATTTAAAAATATTAAATTTAATTTTTTTTTCCATGTTTAAATTAATTCTCACATGATAAATATTGACCATATATAAATTAATACCCACACGATTTATCTTTATCTGTACATAAATTACTACCGACGTGATAAATGTATTAAAATGTCAAAACGTTGATTAAAAAAAATAGTACACAATTTTTTCGCAGAAATCTATTCACGTATTTACTGGTGTCGATTTTTCCCTAGTCTTATTAAAATAATTTCAAAAATACACGTGCACTTTTCAAGTGATCCACACTACTTCCACATGGGTGTCATTGTCCATCAAGATAAGATTTAGCAACACTACTCCACGACATCCTTTCACAAGTTATATAAGCTCAAAAGATGCTTTAAAATATAGATTCTCAATTACAATGTGTTTTGGTGGGAGATCCATGATTTTCATTAGAGATTTAGGAAATTTATCTTTAATAATAGATCATTTTTATATAGAAGTATAATGTAAGTAAATTTATTATAGAAAATTTTAAAATTATGTTACATGAGGTTTTTAGATAACAAGAATAAAGTGAAGAACAATTATAATTTTAGAAACTTCTAACAATTTTAAGAGATGTCTATTCAACCACTAAAAATTGAAGGTTGTTGATGATTATAATAGATGTTTCATTTGTAATAGTTGAAAATAATGATTTTCATGAACATATATATTTATTTTCAATAGGAAAATGTGGGTCAACATAATAGGAAAAAATTTTATGTATTGAGTGACCATGTTGCCCAAAATATTGTAAATAAAGGATGAAATAATAATGTTGTAAGATTAGATGATGAACAATTAAAATTTGAATTATTGATTATTAATCGTGCAAGAATGATGCTCACAAAAATTAGGGATTATCAATAGTGTAATTGATTATGTTCAAAGCACTATCTACAAACCAAGATTGACACCAATTGAACCAACTACACATGTAATGGTTTAGTTCAATATCTACATATGAAAACCTTTTGTTAATGAAACTATAAGTATAATTTTAATAACCCCAATAGAAATGGGATGCATGTGTCAATTACTTTTGAAATTGGCATGTGTATTGACGATCTACAAATCACAGAACTTAACAATTAATAAAGCCAAAATTGATATAGGATTTATAAAGAGACAATTTTACCTTTATTACTATATCATGTGTGAAGTCATTACACACATTGAGGATCTCACTATCTTTCATATATGACCAGTTTGAAAAATTGAATAGTCGAAAAAGAGAATAAAAAAAAAGAGGAAGAAAAAATATTTTAATTATTAAAAGACCAAAAGTATAAAAATTAAGTATCATGAACTTTTTGTTATACTGCAAAATATATCATACATATAAATTCAGATACTAATGATATAGTGTTACTCTCTATTTACAATATTATTAATTGTATTAAATGAAATGCAAATATATATATATATATATATATATATATATATATATATATATATATATATATATATATATATATATATATATATATATATATATAATTGTATTAGATTTGTTTTCATAAACAAAAAAATATTTATATTTACCTTACACAGAAATAAATGCTACTAACATATATATCTTAGATAAATCTATGTAAAATATGTCAAGAGATATCATTCTTGAAGTATCTATTCCATTTATGTCATAAACCCAATATAATATAAGTGACTTGAATATGATATCTCTTCATATCTTTTACATAAACATATCTAATGTATGCATGTTAGTTATTATATCACTAAAATAACCTACATAATAAAAATATCTAAATGCAAAATGAAAATTAAACTTAATCTATCTTTATATTTTATATATTATAACTATTAATTTATTTTATTTATAATTTAATATTATTAATCATAGTTGTATAACTTTTAAATTGGATACATTCAAACTTTTGAAAAATAAATCATTAAAATTATATCTAGGATTTTACTATTTTTCATCATTTACCATTACTCTACAACCCATTAAATATTTTATTTTATATTTTTTATTTCTTTAAAATATATATAATTAATTAAAGCACTTATAAAAATTTTGTTCTAGGATACTTTTTGTTGGTTTGTCTTCATCTTGTGATTGTTGGCACAAGTTCAATTAGTTGTTGGGTATGGGTTGCCTATTGGTTGTTTATTTTGTTTGGTCCTTTTAATGGGTATTTGCTTTGTTATGGTATTGTTATATTTTTGTACAGACATAAGTTTTTTTTAATAATCTCTATTTTTGGTTGGTTTGTTTCAGTGGGTTGTTTTGTCCTTTTGGCAAGTTGTGGATTAGCTTCCTATTGGTTATTTAATCCCTCATTTGCCATCTGTTTTGGCATCTCATTCGATCTTCATTACTAAATATTCTATATTCATGGTTTCATGTCCTCCCAAAACATGTGTTTTTACCCTATGTAATAAAAAATTATAATATTATGAAACTATTTACTTGTGTCCAATAATAATCACAATGTGTTAATGAGATTTTAATAAAATAACATTTCAGATATGCTACGTTAATTTATTGTAGATAATGTCTAGTTTTTTTAATATAGTATTAGTTTTTATTTTATTTTTGCTAATCAATAATATTTATCCTAAGTTATTAGTTGAGAATTCATAGTAGTTAGAATTCAAATTATTAATTGGAGATCTTATTAGCTCCACATTTTTTTCAACATTTCTAACCACCACTTAGGTTCATTATTAGAGCAAATATGATGTTGAAAATATTCATTTTATTTGAATAGCATAAATACATAAAAATGCTGAATTAGTCCTTTGATGTTGACTTAATTATTTTTCATTAAAGGAAGCCATGTATAACTAATTAATAAATCCATCATCTTGATTTAAATAATTATTATTTTTAATGATTTTAATGGCCTCCCTTGTTCTTCTTTTAGACTAGTTGTCCATTCTTGCTAGGATTTTTAAGCTAACAAAGTTAATAGGATATTTGGTAGCATGCTAATGTTCCACCAATGTTGATGTGTGAGTTTTACTATTATCCAATGCTCTTTGATTCTTGTACAAATCAATCAACCGATTTCACCACTGTATGATTCACCACATGCACATGAAATTTGATAATCTCCTTTAAATGAATTTGGGTCACTAGCATCTTTCACATAATTAAAGAGTTTTTAAAACATATTTAGAGGTGATAAAATTGTGTTAATGTTCTTCTTATTCAAATGTTTGGAAATTTTATCTATAACTCCTTAGATGTAAGGTAGAAACACCGTTTGTTTTCCTATGCAATCCTCCTTAGTTGACATTCGTGTTCTTATTTGATTTCCCTACTCTGTTATGAAAGTCATAGTGATTTTTAATATAGAATATCCATTGCTCTTAGAGTCTTAACATAAATGCTCAATTGCTTATTCAAGGTGGTCAATATCTGAAATCCTCAAAGCTCTAGTTATTAAAGTATTTAGAACACCCATTTTGTGATGCAGATGGTGATGGGAATTTACATATATATTGTGGTTGGTTTGTGTTTTCTTCCAGTTGGGAGGGCAGGCTAAGGGAAAGAAATCATTTAAAATAATAATATTTTAAATTAGGATGATGGATTATTAATTAATCATACATGGCTTCTTTTAATCAACAATGGTTAAGTTGGATTCAATAGACTATTTCATCATTTTTATATATTTATACTATTCAAATGAGATAAATCTTCTTGACATCTTATTTAACCTAATGATGAGCCTATTTAATAGCTCGAAACATTGAAAACAATATGAAACCATTCACAATATCTCTAATTAATGATACTAATATTTATTCTACTTTTCATTTAGTGGAACTATAATAATAAAGCACTTGATCTTTCCTAAATATGAGTTTCATTATCTTATATTTAATAAATCATATAAAACATAATATCATAATATTCTTTTCTAGAATTATTAATTAAAAATTATTAATAGAATAGGCCAGTAAGTGATCCTATTATATAGGGAACACACAAGTATTTTTCAATAATGATGACCTTTTCTATATTTAGAAACATGCAATAAGATGTGCAATAATTGCTTTTGTATTAAACTACCTTGCTTAAAAATATTTAAACTATTATGCACAACTCATGGTTTCTTTCTTTTGAAAGGAAGATACAATATTTATTACAGATGGACCTACTACAGCATTCACCATGTGACATTCTATGTATACATTACCTCTCTTATTTGTGAAGGTACACATCCTTCATATTTTTTAGGATATTGGGATCATCACTCAATAGGTGATCTTCTGGTAGAGTGAGCACACAAGTAAGTCTATAAAAATGATGACCTTGTATTCAAAAATGAATAAGAAGATGTACAATAATTGCCTTTGTATTAAACTTTTACAAATATCTACTATGTATTGCTCTTGATTTTAATCAGCTCAATTACAAAATCCTGATGAAGAAGAATATAAAGAATGAGTGGGGGGAGTTAACTGATAGGAGAACTCACTATGGAACTAAGTTTATCTCATTGTAGAATTAAAAAGAGAACTCATAGTTGTACTCAAATGAACTCCAAGTGGAACTCACTGTGGAACTCACCTTCTCAGCCTTTTAACCTCTTATCACACCTAAGCAAGCTAAATCTACAAGTGTAAGAATTATCCATTTAGTAAGTAAATAAAATAATTAATATCCCACAACACCCCCACTTAAGCATAGCTTACGTGGATAGAAAAAAATTATGGGTCTTGGCAACAAGGCCTGATGAGGTACCCACATACAATGCGACTCTCAATAAATGGAGTAAAAAGAAAAAAACCCAGTGAGAAAAAGCTTCCCTCAAAAGAGAGACAAAAAAAAGAAGTTAGGACTAGAAATCCCACTCCAACATCTCCCCTTAAGTATAGCTTAGGTGGGATGCAAAATTGGGTCCCAAAAATGAGGCCTGATGAGGTACCCAAGTACATAGTGATGATCCCAATACCCTACAAAATATGAAGGATGTGTACCTATATAAGGAAGAGAGATAATGTATGCACATAATGTCGCATGGTGAATGATGAACTAGGTCCCTATACAACAAATATTGTCTCTTTTCAAAATAAAGAAAGCACAATCTACCAAACTAATAAATTTCTACTCAAGTGGAATGCATGTAGGAATCATGATGTGAAGAGTGGAGCATGATTCACCAACTAAATAAATAATGTCCACAAGAATAGATGAGTCCTAAATTCTCACAATGTGTATACTCTCAATAGAAAAGTCCTCTAAAATGCAAGTCTATGAATGCTTTCAAAGAGCAACAATTTGCACAAAAATGAATGAAGAATCTGCAATGAGACAACTAAGGTCTAGTAAAATTTCATCCTATAGTGCGGGCTCTATAGAAGGAGAGCATTATCCACCATAGATGTATCATCAAAATAAATAAAAGCATAAGGTGAGAGTAAAATAGTCTCAAAAGAGATAATAGGAAGTAGAGGAGGAGGTGTGACATAAATGTCAATAGGATCAGCAAAAAGACTATGTAGTTTGCTCTAAATAGTGCAAGGACACTTTGTATGTAACACATGGCAATGAATATCTATGAAAACATGTAGTAATAGAGTGGTAAAAACCTTGTCACAAGTATTATCCCACTTATCGAACAGAATAAGATTAGTGGGTGCAAGAATCTATCCATATAAAAATGTAATATGATTTTTGTATGTGGATAAGTGTTCCATGTAATCACACCAAGAAGCATAATTGTCTTTCCCAAAAAGGATCATTGGAGATGAAACAACTCTCCTCATCTGGAATATCTCAAATGAGGTCAACATGACTAAGAGAAGATATCAAGAAAGTGCAAAACTATACAAAATACTTCACAATGAACCCCTGAAGCATGCTCATGAAAAGGACATCAGGCACAACCGAGAATGCGTCTAAATGAGCAATCAGTGATAGAGTAAGTGAAACAATGGTGCACACTCTAAAGATGGAGTTTAGACTAGGATAAAAATGAGTCCATATAGATGAGAGCAATTAGTGCAAGAACTACACTGTAAAAAGTAATAGGGCCCATAAACCCCATGAATATGGCACTTTATAACTTGAGTGCATTTTATAAAACAAAATAGACCAATGGAAATAAGATGAAAAAATTTACACTTTTGAAAAAAGTGGCACTAAATTCTGAGTTACAAATCAAAAGTTATATAACAAAATATTGTTTTGATCATTAATGACCTGTTTAATAAAACTTGTACAAAAAGTTCAAATGCATGATAAATTTAAACACAAAACATGTCGCATAACCATCCATTTAAATTAGTGCAAAATTATGAACCTTTTCACATCAAAAAAAATCAAAAATACTCATCATACTTTCCCTTATATGCTCTTAGGCCAAAAACAAGCCACTAATGGCAAAATAAAACAACTATTTTAAAATAATAATTAAAAAATATCTAATTTTAAAAAGATTTAGGGCAAAATTATAGGTTTTTGATTAAAGCTATAAGAACTGAAGATAATTAGGCGTCGCCATTAAGAGAGGTAAGGTAGATCTCTATTTCTTTAACTTCTTGTAACGCTGAGAAATGGATGCAACAAGGATTTGTGCCAAGTTGTGGATCCCAAATGTCTTGCAAAGAGCTTCAGAGAGGCAAACGAAAATGTAAAACCCCTCAAAATCCATGAAAAGATTGAAGAAACCAACCGTGAGGAGGCCGATGGACCCAAGTCTAGCTGTGGGAGGCTGATGCAGATTGTTGGGCACCGAAGGAAGGCATGATCCAACTAAAACTATAAACCACTTTGGTCAAAAATGGCTCAGATCTGAATGAGCTCGCTAGAAGAAAAGTGCTATTTTTTGGTTTTTTGCATTTTATTTTAGCTGCCAAACCTTGTCCATACAAAAAGAGTTGGCAACCAAAGAATATCGTTAACCAACAGAAAAATTTGCCAGATTTAGATCATTCCAATAATCAAACTGAGGCTTTTGAAGGTTAAAGTAACCTCTAATGGTTGTCGTTCTTCTATGCTTTAGCTCTGTATACTCCTATTCTCACTGCATGTATCAAAACAAATATGTGAACACACTGTTGAAACCTCACAAAATATGATCTGGCCGTTGAACCTTCACAAGACATGATCTAGCCATTGCAGTGGGTAGTGGAAATCTGGGCGACCCTCTTGTCTATGCAAGCCACAAGCTAGACCAAATCAGGCTGTATTGGCACCTCAAATCAACTTGTTTTATAAACTAGAGTGCAGGCCGTGGAAGATAGGCATAGATCGAATTTGTAAACTGATTCAATGGAGGTCGTGACCAGCAAGAGCAGGGCGTGGAGAGGTGTAGAGGAATCAGTCCACGGCGAGGAGATTGATCAATGAGTATCTGCAAGTTGAAGTCTCCTCATTGAAATGTTTAATCAGTGAGGCGGTTGCCAAGAGATTCAACATAGGCTGAGTGTCTGATTCATTGAAAGATCTTTTAACGACGTGAAAGTGGTCTGCATGGAAAAGCATGGCATCACAGATCTACACAGCAAAGCTTACATACAAATGTAAAATAAAAACAATATGCAAGTTTCTCTTAATAATTTCAAGAGAATACAAAATAGAAATCAACAAATAAACCGATGCTCATTCCTAGAACTTGGCTCTGATACCATGTCAGAAACGGTTGGTACATAATCTTCTTGTAGAGTGAGCACACAAGAAAGTCTGCAACAATGATGACCTTGTATTCATAGATGAACAAGAAGATGTGCAATAATTGCCTTTGTATGAAATTGCCTTGCTTTACAAATATTTGCTATGCACTACTTTTGATTTTAATTAGCTCAATTACAAAACCCTGATGAAGAAGAATATAAAGAAAAATTAAGGGGAGTTAATAGATAGGAGAACTCACTCTGGAACTAAGTTTAACTTATTGTAGAACATAAAAGAGAACTCATAGTGGTACTCCGCTGAACTCCAAGTGAAACTCACTATGGAACTCACCTTCTCACCCTTTTAACTTCTTATCACACCTAAATACGCTAAAATTACAAGTATAAAAATTATACATTTAATAAGTAAATGAAATAATTAATATCCTACACCAATAATTATTAAATATTTATTTATAATTTACAATTATTAAATACATAATATACAATTATAAAAAGTTTTGAATCAATATTTTTAACCTAAAATCAATTTAATAACTTTTTCCAAATAATATATTTTAAATTTATATATATATATATATATATATATATATATATATATATATATATATATAATCAACTTAAAAAGAACATTGTCTCTATTTAAATATATTATTGAAAAATATTAAATGACAAAAATATCGTCCATATATAAATTAATGCTCAGTTGATAAATATTGTACGTATATAAATTATTATCCACATGATTAATCTTTATACGTAAATAAATTACTGCCCACGCGATAGATTTATTACCTACATGATATATTCATTGGTAAAAACGACGAAACGTTGATTTATTAAAAAAAAAAAAAAAACCAGTCCACAATTTTTCCAACGTGCGCTTTTCCGGAGGTCCACGCTACTTCCCCACGAATTCCACACGGGTGTCATTGTCACTCAAGATGAGATTTTCTATTAATGCGGGCTCATTGTCGCCATTTTATATCCTGTTGAACCCGAATAAATCTCAGAGTCACACGTTCGAATCTTAGCAAACTCACTGTTTAGCAACACTAATCCACAGCGTCACTTCACACGCTCTCCCGAGTTCGAATCTCGGCACTCTCTACTATTCAACATGGTTAAAACATCGCCCGAGCTCAAACCCCATGCCAAACACGAAAACTGCTCACTCAAGACAAAACCACATTTCAAGGGAGTCCGTTTGAAAAAAGGGGGGAAATGGGTCTCAGAAGTGAGAGTCCCCAAATCCCGAGCCAGGATTTGGTTGGTCTCATACAACACCCCTCAACAGGCCGCTCGCGCTTATGACTGTGCAGTGTATTGTCTAAGAGGATGCAGAGCCAACTTCAATTTCCCCGACTCTCTACCCGAAATTCCATCGGCCTCTTCTCTAAACCCTGCACAAATTCAAGCTGTGGCTGCCAGGTTTGCGGAAGAAGAATTCCCGCTGTCATCGCATGACGAAACGACGGTTTCTACTTCGAAATCTGAATCGCATATTTACAGGCCGGAGATTCTGGAAGAACAGCAAAGAGAAGGGTTGGATTCACGTCTTCAACGTTTGGAATCTCAGAAATTAGGAGAGCTTCGTGCACTTAAGGATTTAGAATATTTTTTGCTCGAGGTAGAAGAGGAAGGGCTTTTTGGCCAAATGGAACACTGCTGGGATTTCTAAAATCACGTTAATTGACGACGTTTGTTTCCCAACATATATATATACTAGATCTCTGTGCGCTTTCAGTCCCTGCTCTTAATAAGCAATTGGTGATTTTGAGTATATAAGACATGATAACAATAGTAAAAATAAGGGCCCCTTAGTTAACAGTGAAAATTGTTTAATACTAAATTTTTTTATAGTTCATTTATAACAACAAAAAAGTTGAGGATTATGATCAAATATAAAATGGTGGTTATTTTTTTTTAATTCATGGATAAATGGGTCATGTGAATTTATTTAGCACTACTTTTAATAATTTAACTATTTAAAATCTTTATGATTTGATATTAATAGACACATTCAATCTTATATATACTCATAAGTTAAAATTTAAAAATATATATATACTTTTGACATTAATAACTCTATATTAACATACATATATTTTAACTTACATATTATAATATTTGAATATATAATTTTAATCCCATTTTTAAAGTTTCAAAATAAATTAAAGTTAGAGCATTAAAAAACATAAAATATGGAGTATTTTTATTATCACTTCTAACTAAATATAAGAAAACATAAAATAGAAAATAATATATTAATTATAAGTAATTTTAAAGAGTTAAATATATTGATATTTTAAAGAATTTAATTAATAATTTTTTAAATATTTTTATCATTGAAAATTTTATAATTTAATATATAGTTATTAAAATTTAAAATTTGAATTAATAAATTATTTTTATTATATTATAGAGAATTGAATTATTTAAATTAATAATTTTGTATTTGAATAAAAAAATTATATTTAATTATTTATGTTAAAATTATAAAAATTTAGATTGTTATAATCAATAAGTTATAGAGTTTAAGGATTCTAGGGGACAATTTAAAAAATTATTTACATTAAATATTGATGTTATAATCAAAGTATTTATGAGTTTTCCAATTTTATCTTCATTGTTAAAACCATAAAATGAAGTGCACTTAAATTTTAATTACTATTAGATACACATGTTAATATTGCATTCAATTCAAAGAAATATGTTCAAATCCCACTTAAAAAATATTTTAAAATTAATATGTCAAACATTAAACAATAAATTATAATTGGTATTGTAATATATATTTTAAGTGTTTTCATTAATTTAAAGAAAAATAAATAATTGAAAAGTAAAACTTATAATATTCTAATATAAAACAAAAGTTAATTAATTAAAAAATTTAATATAAAAATAATTATTTTAAGTTAATAAATTATATTTAAAAAAATATTATTTAAAAAATATATATTATAATAATAAAATATAAAGTGTTTCTGTTTATAACTTAAAAAATATATTTATAAAAAAACTCAACTACTTGATATATATTTTTTGGAGCACCCTATATAAATATAATATCAAACTATTAATTTAAAATATATAATAATTTTTTTTTTTTTTTGGAAATTTATGTTTATAATCTATCAATAATATTAGATATAAAGAATTAGAAGACACTAAATTTAGCATTATTATGCATATTAAATTAAAAATATATATTATTTTCTTAATTTTATAAGTGTAAGATTTGAATAATAAAATATTAAATAAATATAACATTCTTATTATATTTATCTTAATTTAAATTTTAAATTAATTAATAAAATTTTGTAATTTACATTAATATGTATTAGCTTCTATGATGAAATGATAAATAAAATATTTTTAAAACTCTTTAAAAAAATTATATGATATAAAAAATTATATAAATTAATATTTAAAATAAAAATAATAGTATTAGGTTATGTAGGTATTAAAAATTTTCAAAGTCAAATTAGGATTTTTATTTTATAACATATATGAAAATATAATTTTATAAAATAAATTAATATCTTAATTAAAACTAATAGTAGAAGGAATAACCTTTTTTAAATAATATAATAATAAAATTTAATTTTATATATGTTAACTTAATTAAAATAATATTATTTTGAAAGTGATAATTTCATTTTATAAATTTTATTTTTTAATTTTAAAAAGTGTTAAATTATGGATATGATATGAAAGTAATTAAAACTAGCATACCTATCTTACATAATCTATGTAAACGATGTCGAGAGATATTATTCTTGAATTGTCTATCTTATATTAGATTTGTAACATAAGTGGAATAGGCACCTTTGGAATAATATATCTCGATGTCTTGTACATAGATTTATATAAGATAGGTATGCTAGTAGCAACTATGCATTTTGCATATTTATTTGATATCTAATTTGAAAATTTTCACCTAAACATAAAATGTATATTATACATTACATTAAATCATATAGAACTGTAATACACATTATATTAAATCACCCATAACTTTAATTCACATAATTTAAAATTTTCAATCTAAATAACTATTTAGTACTTGTTAAAATGTACCATACACATCACATAAAAGTTCAAATAATGAATCAGTATATATCACATAAAATGTCAAATAATGAACTTTCTCAATGAATATTTTCACAATTACATGCAATTATTTTTCCTCTAAGAGTTTCAATCTCTCTTCCTTAGCTTTCCGTTTGGACAGTTGTTTTCTATTTTTTACCTTTTCATAGTGATCATATGTAAATAGAGGTAATATTCTTAGTCCTTCTAAGGAATTTACACAAGATATATCCATAAATGTAAATCCTATTCTTTCTCTTTGACCTATATCAATTATGGCTTTTAAAAGGGTCAAACCTTACGATGTGTGTTTTGTTAACTCCCAAGCCAACCATAAGAGTAGTTGGGTTGTGTATCCCCTTTGTATTGGTGCAATTTGTACTTCATATGGAGTTTCATCTTCAAATGGTATTCCTAAGTAATTGTCAAACTCATTTATTAGAGATGTTCCAATCCCTTTCCAATCAATCAGTGATCCAAGATCTGTATTAGGGTTATTTACCCATTCATGAATTAATTCCATCTCTCTTGGTGCGTTTGGGGGTTAAAAGGCCATTAAAGTTATGTGATCAATGATATTTCTCTCATCCATCTCCATCAGTGGACCCATAAATATAACTTTATTTGCATCAAAATCAAATTACAATGCACATAGTTCAGTTGGTTAATTCATTTGAGTCAGGTGTAACATCATTGAATGCATTTTCATCAATCTAAACATCTAAATAAAACCTATCATGTTCTATTTTATATTTTAGTGCCTTATATACTTTCACTCTATTGATAGTAAAATTGTAATTTGTTCCACGTTGGTCCCTTCATTGAACTATAATCATTAGAAAATATTTTATTTGATGTAGTAAAACCTTAGTAATTTCTTTTACTTCTTATGAAAATCTAATTGTATGTCCTTTATATTTAAATTTACCTCATGTTGCATGTGTTACTTGTAGGATTGAGTTGAAATGGGATATTAACATTTTCTCAACTTGTGTTAATTTTTCAAGTTCTAGTGGTTGTGGTCCAAGGACCATATTATTCAATACTGAAAATTGATGATGACCTTTTTCTTATTGATATTTATTACATACATAGCCTTTAGGGGTTCAATAAATATTTATTTCAATATAAATTTCTTGAAAAATATAGCACATGCCTGGTGAAGCAATTTTATCTTAGCCATGTCAAAAAATCATTTGGAATATTTTCAAATCTCTCATAACCATTCCATTCAAATCAATTATATTTTTCTTTCTTTTACTTTCTTTATCTTACATTTTTCTTCTTCTTTTAGATTGTGAAGTTGACTTTTATTCTAAATCATCATTTTCCAATCATCTTCTCCTTGTAGGTTGAGATGTCTGCTCTTATATATCTTTATTTTATGTAGTATTTGTAACATCGACATCCATTACAACTTAAAATACATTATTTGGTATTTAGAACATATGATCTATTGATATATATTTTACATCTTCAAAATTGATGTCAACATTATGAATCGATCGTTATATATTATTAATTTTGATTTATAAAAACTTATAAAAAAGAAAAGATATGAAAATAAATTATTATAACCATATATATATATATATATTATTCCATTCAAAATTAAATTAAAATTATTTTAATTACTTCCTATTATATTCATAATTTAACTCTTTTTAAAATTATAAATTAATTTTGATTTATAAAAAAATAAAAAAAAGAATATGAAAAAAATATATTATAACATTATATGTTTTCTCATTTTAAAAATAAAATTATTTTAATTAAATTAATGTATATGAAACCACATTTTATTATTTTAAAATGATTATTCCTTCTCACATTAATTTTAATTAAGATATTAATTTATTTTACAAAATTATATATTTTTTATATTGAAACAAAATGTTACAAAATAATAAAAATACCAATAAACAAATAAAATTATATTTATATATAATAAATGAGAATCATAATTCTCACCTTAAAAATTGTTAATACCTACATAACCTAATACTATTATTTTTATTTTTAATATTAATTTATATAATATTTTATATCATGTAAGAATTACTTTTTTAAGTTTAAAAAAAAATTATTTATCATTTTATCCTAGAGACTAAAACATATTGCTCTAATAATATTTTAATTTTATGTAAACAGTATATAATTTTATTAATTAATTTAAATTAAAATAAATATAATAAAAATTTCACATTTATTTAATATTTTACTATCCAAATCTTTCATCTAGAAGTAAGAAGATAAACTTTTATTTTTTAATTTGATATACATAACAATGGAAAGTTTAATGTATTCTAATTTTTTTATATTTAATAATATTGATAGATTATAAAAAGAACTTTATACAAAATAAGATTAAATATTTTATTATATATTCTAATTTAATAGTTTGACATTATGTTTATATAAGGTGGTCAATAAAAAATATACACATTAATAAATATTATATGTATATGTATATATACCTATACGTATATGTATGTAAGTAATTATATATAATTGGACAACTCATAAATACTTTAATTATAACATCAATATTTAACGTAAGTGATTATTTAAATTATTCCATAAAATATTTAAAATTTATTAATTATAATAATTTGAATTTTTATAAATTTAACATAAATAATTAAATATGTATTTTTATTTAAATACAAAATTATTAATTTAAATAATTCAATTCTTTATAACATAATAAAAATAATTTTTAATTCAAATTTTAAATTTCAATAATTATATATTAAATCATAAAAAATTCAATGATAAAAATATTATAAATTTTATTAATTAAATTCTCTAAAATATCAATATATTTAACTATTTGAAATTATTTATAATTATTATATTGTTTTCTATATTATGTTTTTTGGTGCTTATTTAAAAGTGATTATAAAAATACTTCATATTTTATGTCTTCTTGGTTTTCTTGTGTTCTAGCTTTAAATCATGTTGAAACCTTAAGAATGGGATTAGAATTATATATTATAATATGTAAGCTTAAGCATATGTATATCAAAATAGAGTCGTTAAAGTCAAAAGTGTATATTTTTTAATTTTAAATTATGATTAAATGTTTCATATTTAATACCTATAATAATAGAATTAAAATTATTTATTCAAATATCACAATATGTAAGATTGAACGGGTCCACTAGTATGAGACCATTAATATCAAATCCTTAAGATTTTAAATAGTTAAATTATTAAGAATAACAATAAATCAATTCACATTTCATGTATTTTTCTTTTGAGCCATCTACCTATAAATTCAAATTATTAAGTACTTTTTAATTAATAAGTTATTAATGATATTAACCATTTCCTTAATTATTATTATAAAAAACATATCATTTTAATTAAAATAAAAATAATAATCATTTTTAATGATATTAAGCTCTTCCCTAATCATAATTGTAAAAAATATATCATTTTAATTAAAATAAAAAAACTAACCATTGATCATACACCTTAACTTTTTTTTATTGCCATAAAAAACTGAACTATAAATCATTTTTAGTATTAAAAAATTTTACAGTGTTAACTAAAGGGCCTTATTTTTACTATTGTTATCATGTTTTATATAATCAAAATCACCAATTGCTTATTAAGAGCAGGGAGTGAAGGCGCACAGAGATTTAGTTTTTTATATATATGGGGGGAAACTAACCTCCTCAATTAACGTGAATTTATAAATCCCAGCAGTGTTCCATTTAGCCAAAAAGCCCTTCCTCTTCTACCCCGAGCAAAAAATATTCTAAATCCTTAAGTGCACGAAGCTCTCCTAATTTCTGAGATTCCAAACGTCGAAGATGTGAATCCAACACTTCTCTTTGCTGTTCCTCCAGAATCTCCGGCCTGTAAATATGCGACGACAGCCGGAATTCTTCTTCCCCAAACCTGGCGGCCACAGCTTGAATTCGTGCAGGGTTCAGCGAAGAGGCGGATGGAATTTCGGGTAGAGAGTCGGGGAAATTGAAGTTGGCTCTGCATCCTCTTAGACAATACGGTGCACAGTCATAAGCGCGAGCGACCTGTTGAGGGGTGTTGTATGGACCAAACCAAATCCTGGCTCGGGATTTTGGGACTCTCACTTCGGAACCCCATTTCTCAAACGGACTCCCTGGAAATGTTGTTTTGTCTTGAGTGAGCAGTTTTCGTGTGTGTCGTGGGATTTAATGTCGGGTGAGGTTTTAACCATGTTGAATAGTAGAGAGTGCCGAGATTCGAACTCGGGTTAGCTTGTGAAGTGACGCTGTGGATTGGAGTTGCTAAACAGTGAGTTTGCTAAGATTCGAACGTGTGACGATGACATGTAAAATGGCGACAATGAGCCCGCATTAATAGAAAATCTTATCTTGCGTGATAATAACACCCGTGTGGAGTTCGTGGGGAAGTTGTGTGGACTTCCGGAAAACCGCACGTGGGAAAAATTCTGCACTATTTTTTTAAAAAATCAACGTTGCGACGTTTTAACAAATGAATATATCATGTGGGTAATAAATCTATCACGTGGGCAGTAATTTATGTACGGATAAAGATGAATCATTTGGAAAATAATTTATATATGGACAATATTTATCATGTGAGCATTAATTTATATATGGACAAATTTTATTTTTTTTCATTTAATATTTTTCAATAATATATTTAAATAGAGATAATGTTATTTTTAAATTATTTTTAAATATAAAATTTTCAAATGTATTAATTGGCCAAAGTTATTGATTTTAAGTTAAAAATGTTATTCATAACTTTTTATAATTGTGTATTATATATTTAATAATTCTAAATTAATAATTTTAGGAAAGAATATTATGAGATTATGTTATATATGATTTCTTAAATATAAGATTCCACTAAATAAAAAGTAGAATAAATATTAGCACTATTAATTAGAGATATTGTGATTGATTTTTCATATTGTTATGTTATCACATAAGCTTATTGTTAGGTTAAATACGATACAAAAAAAATATATCTCATTTAAATAATATAAATATATAAAAATGTTGAAACAGTCTGTTGAAGCTAACTTAACTATTGTTGATTAAAAGAAGTCATGTACAATTAATTAATAATTCATCATCTCGATTTAAAAAATTATTATTTTCAATGATTTCTTTACAATTAATTAATAATTCATCATCTCGATTTAAAAAATTATTATTTTCAATGATTTCTTCCTCCAGCCCGCCCCTTACAAACCAACTAAAATCTATATATAAATTCTCACCACTATCTGCATCACAAAATGGGTGTTCTAAATACTCTAATAACTAAAGCTTTGAGGATTTTAGATATTAACGACCTTGAACAAGAAAATGAGCATTTATGTCAAGACTTTAAGAGCAATGGATATTATACATTACAAATCAATATGACTTTCATAAGAGAGTAGCAAAATCAAATAAGAACTCAATTGTCAACTAAGGAGGATTGTATAGGAAAACAAAAGGTGTTTCTACCTTACATCTAAGGAGTTATAGATAAAATTGCCAAACATTTGAAGAAAAAGAATATTAACACAATTTATCACCTCTCAATAGCATTAAAAACTCATTAATTATGTGAAAGATGCTAGTGACCTAAATTCATTTAAAGAAGATTATCAAATTTCATGTGCCTATGGTGAATCATACAGTGGTGAAACTACTTGATTGATTGGTACAAGAATCAAAGAGCATTGGACGAACCTTCAACATAGTAAAACTCACAAATCAACATTGGTGGAGCATTAACATGCTACCAAACATCCTATTAAGTTCGTCATCTCAAAAATCTTGGTAAGAATGGACAACTAGTCTAAAATAAGAACAAGGGAGGCCATTGAAATCATTAAAAATAATAATTGTTTAAATCAAGATGATGTATTTATTAATTAATTGTACATGACTTCCTTTAATGAAAAATAATTCAGTCAACTTCAATGGACTATTTCAATATTTTAATGTATTTATGCTATTCAAATAAGATGAATCTTCTCGACATCGTATTTGCCACAGTAATGAGCCTAAGTGATGGTTAGAAATATTGATAAAAATATGAAACTGATAAAAACATCTTCAATTAGTAATTCAAATTCTAACCACTATAAATTCTCAACTAATAACGCAGGATAAATATGATTAATTAGTAAAAATAAAATAAAAAGTAATACTATATTAAAAAACTACACATTACTTATAATAAATCAGTGTAGCATATATCTAAAATGTTATTTTATTGAAATCTCATTAACACATTATGATTATTATTGCACACAAATAATTATTTTTCTAATATTAGAATTTTTTATTAGATAGGGTAAAAACACATATTTTGGGAGGACCTGAAACCATGAATATAAAAAATATGGTAATAAAGCTCGAATGAAATGCCAAAACAAATGGCTCATGAAGGACTAAAAAACTAATAAGCAACTAAATCATAGCTTGCCAAATGGACCAAACAACCTACTACAAGAGACCAACCAAAAATAGAGAATCTTCACAAAAACATTTATGTCTCTACAAAATTACAACAATACCATAACAAAGCAGAGACTTGGTAAATGGATGAAACCAAATAAATAACTAATAGGCAACCCATGCCCAACAAACAATTGGACATGGGCCAATAATCACAATATGAATACAAACCAACAGAAAGTGTTCTACATCAAAAAATTTATAATTAATTTAATTAATTATATATATTTTTAAAGAAATAAAAAAATATAAAATAAAATATTTAATGGGTTGTAGAGTAATGATAAATGATAGAAATGGTAAAATTTTAGAATTTTTTTAAAAAAATTATTTTTCAAAAGTGTGAAACTATAAAAAGGAAAAATCAATTTAGAAGTTATAAAAATATAATTAACAATATTAAATTATAAATAAAATTAATTAATAATTGTGATATATGAAATATAAAGATAGATTAGGTTTGATTCTCTCTGGGCCAATAATTGCAAGATGAAGACAAACCAGTAGAAAGTGTTATACAATTAAAAAAATTATAAGTGCTTTAATTCATTATATATTTTTTAAATAAATAAAAAAATTATAAAATAAAATATTTAATGGGTTACACAGTAATAGTAAATGATGAAAAATAGTAAAATCTTAAAAATAATTTTATATATTTATTTTTGAAAAGTGTGAAAGTATAAAAAGGATAAATCAATATATAAGTTATAAAAATTTAATTAATAATATGAAATTATAAATAAAATAAAATAATAATTGTAATATATAAAATATAAAGATAAATTATGTTTGATACTCCTTTTACATTTAGATATTTTTATTATGTAAGTTATTTTAGTGATATAATAACTAATATACATATATATTAGATATATTTATGTCAAAGATACAAAGAGATATCATATTTAAGTCACTTATATTATATTGAGTTTATGATATAAATGGAATAGTTATCTCAAGAATGATATTTCTTGATATATTATATATATATTTATTTAAGATATATATGTTAGTAGCATTTATTTCCATGTAAGGTAAATATAAATACTTGTTATTCATGAAAAAAAAACTAATACAATTATTTTTATATATTAATTTGCATTTCATTTAATATAATTAATAATATTAAAAATTTAGAGTAACACAATATCATTAGTATATGAATGTATATATATATATATATATGATATTATTTTCAGTATAACAAAAAATTTATAATATTCAAATTTTAAACTTTTGGTCTTCCAACAATTAAAATATTTTTTTCTTCTTCTTTTCTTTTCTATACTCTTTTTTCACTCTTCAATTTTTCAAACTAGGTGTATATGAAAGGTGATGATATCCTCAATGCATGTAATGATTTCACACATGATATAATAAGAAAGGTAAAACTTTATCTTTTGGTAATTCCTATATCAATTATGGCTTTATTAAGTGTTAAGCTCTGTGATTTGTAGATCATCAATAAACATACCAATTTCAAAGGTAATTGACACAAGTGACCCATTTATATCGGGGTTATTAGAACTGTAGTTAGATTTTAATTAACAAAATGATTACATGTGTAGATATCAAACTAAACCATTACATGTGTCAGTGGTTTAATGGGTGTCAACCTTGGTTTGTAGACAGTGCTTCAAACATAACCAAGTGCACCATTAATAAGGCTTTATTTTTGTGAGCATCACTCTGACATCACTAAAAATCAATAATTCAAAATTTAATTGTTCATCATCTAACCCTGCAACATTATTATTTTGTCTTCCATTTACAATGCTTTGGGCAACAAGGTCACTCAATACATACAATTTTATACTATTATGTTGACCCACATTTTTATGTTGAAAATAAATATACATGTTCATGAAACTCATAATTTTCAACTGTAACAAATGAAACATCGATTATAGTCATCAACAACCTTCAATTTTTTGTGGTTAGATAGACATCTCTTAAAATTGTTAAAAGTTTCCAAAACTATTCCTCACTTTATTTTTTTAATCTTAGAACTTCATGTAACATAACAATAATTCTAAAAAAATTCTATAATAAATTTGCTTATATTATACTTCGATAAATAAATTTATCAATTATTAAAAGTAAATATGCCAAATCTCTAGTGAAAATCATGGATCTCCCACCAAAACACATACAAACATTTTCTAAGAAGATTTAATGTAATTTAGAATCTATATTTTAAAGCACTTTTGAGGTATAAATCTCATCTCGCCAATAAAAATATATCTTGTGAAAGGACGTCATGGATGAGTGTTGTTCAATCTTATCTTGATGGACAATGACACCCGTGTGGAATTCGTGTGGATCACTTGAAAATTACACATGTATTTTTGAAATTAATAAAAGGAGAATAAGGAAAAATTGACACGACTAAATAGGTGAATAGATTTATGCAAAAAATTGTGTTTTATTTTTTTAATCAACGTTTTGATGTTTTAGCCAATAGATATATCATGTATGCAATACATTTATCATGTGGCTAGTAATTTATGTGATAAATCGTGTGGATATTAATTTATATATGGTCAATATTTATAATGTGAGCATTAATCTAAACATGGACAATTTAAAAAAAAATAATGTATTTAATATTTTTCAATAATATATTTAAATATTTATTATTAAAAAATATTAAATATATATTTTTAAATTAATTCAAATATAAAAGGTTAAAATACATTATTTGGAAAAAGTTACTTTTTAAATTGATTTTAAATTAAAAAATGTATTAGGTACCTATGACTTTTGAATTAAGTGAAAATTGTAAATAAATATTTAATAAGTATGACTTAATAATTTTAGGAAAGAAAAATATAGAATTATGTTTCACATCATCTATTAAGTATAAGATAATGATATTTATGTTTATATTTAGGATAGATCAATTAAGATACTTATTGGTATAGTTCTTCTAAATGAAAATAAAGATAAATATTAGCATTATTAATTAGAGATGTTACGATTAGTTTCATATTAGTGTCAATATTTTGATTCATTATTTAGGCTCATTATCAAGACAAATACAATTTCAAGAGGATTCATATCACTTGAAGTGATTCCCTACCGAACTACCACCCCGCCCCTTCCCCCTACCCCCCTGCCGCCCTACGCCCTCTCCTCCCCATCTCACCCCACCCCTCACCCCACATATACTAAAAGAAAATGTAAACCAACCAATATCTACATGCAAATTCCCATGACCATTCAAATCAAAATATGAGTGTTATAAGTACTATAATAAATACAACATTGAGGATCTTAGATATTGACCACCTTGAACAAAAAAAGGAGAATTTGCGTCAAGTCTTTAAGAGCAATGGATATTACACATTAAAAATCATTATGGCTTTCATAATATCAGAGTGAAATCAAATAAGAACTCAAATATCAAACTATGTGGATTGTATATTAAAACAAAAGGTGTTTATACCTTACATCCAAGCATTTACTATTAAAATTAGTAAAATTTTGAGGAAGAAGAATATTAACACAATTTCCTTGCCTATAAATAGCATTAAA
Organism: Torreya grandis; assembly: GCA_037957365.1. NCBI lineage: Eukaryota > Viridiplantae > Streptophyta > Pinopsida > Cupressales > Taxaceae > Torreya > Torreya grandis. Next base: position 691,051 of record JARHVA010005033.1, read on the forward strand.
AAATCCTTAATTCCTTGAAATATCCCATTGACCAAAATTTTATTAAAAGAGTTTATCAAATTTCATTTGCTTATGATAAATCATACATTGGTGAAACTAATAAATTGATTGGTAAATGAATCAATGAGCATTGGGAAAAACCTCAACATAGTAAAACTCACAAATAAACACTGGCAAAGCATTAACATGCTACCAAACATCCCATTAAATTTGTTAGCTCAAAAATCTTGGCAATAATGGATAACTAGTCTTAAATAAGAAAAAAGGAGGCCATCGAAATCATTAAAAATATTAATTATTTAAATCAAGATGATAGATTTATTAATTTAAATCATATATGGATTGTTTTAGTCAAAGAATATAAGTCATCTTCAATGAACTATTTTAGCATTTTTATTTATTTATGTTGTTCGAGTAAGATGAATCTTCTCAGCATCATATTTACATTAGTAATGAGCCTAATAGGTGGCTCGTAACATTGACAAAAATATAAAATCGATAACAACATCTCCAATTAATGATGCCAATTCTAACCACTTTGAATTCTCAACTAAAGCCTTAATATAAATATTATTAATTAGTAAAAATAAAATTAAATTAAAACTAATACTATATAAAAAAATTAAGCATTACTTAATATAAATTAATGTAGCATATATTTGAAATGTTATTTTTTCAAAATACCATTAACACATAATGATTACTATGAGACACTAATATATATTTTGTGTAATATTATAGTTTTTAATAAGCCCTTTAATTTATTATATATTTTTTAAAGAAATAAAAGGTATAAAATAATATATTTAATGGGTCAAAGTGTAATGGTAAATGTTGAAAAAAAGTAAAAGCATAGATACATTTTTAATTATCTATTTTCAAAAATTTGAAAGCAGAAAAAGGATAAATCAATTTAGAAGTTATTAAAATGCAATTAACTATATTAAATTATAAATAAATTAAATCAAAAGTTGTAATATATGAAATATAAAGATAGAATGTTTAATTTTCCTTTTAAATTTAGATAATTTTCTAATATAGGTTATTTTAGTGATATAATAATTAACATACATATATTAGATAACTTTATGTAAAAGGCACCAAGAGATATCATATTCAAGTTATCTATATTATTTTGGGTTTATGACATAAGTGTAATAGGTACCTCAAGAATAATATTTCTTGACATATTTTACATATATTTATCTAAGATATGTATACTAATAGCACTTGTTTTTGCATAAGGTAAATGTAAATATTTGTTGCTCATGACAAAAAATATAACATAATTATTTTTTATATTAGTTTGATTTTCATGTAATATAATTAATAAAACTTAAGATAGAAAATAACACAATATAATTAGTATATGAATGTACATATATGATATATTTTGTAGTATAAAAACAATTATGATATTTGAATTTTATACTTTTTGTCTTCTAATAATTAAAACCTTTGTTCTTCCTCTTTTTTTTATATACTCCTTTTCCACTATTCAATTTATAAAATTGGTCATATGTGAAAGGTGGTAATATCCTTAATGCATGTAATAACTTAACACATGATATACCAAAAAAGGTAAAACATTGTCTTTTTGTAAGTCCTATAACAATTATGGCTATATTAAGTGTTAAACCCTGTGATTTATGGATCGCCAATCCGTATGAAAATTTCAAAGGTAATTGACACATGTTACATAGTTATATGGGGGTTATTGGAATTATAGTTGGAGTTACATTAATGAAAAGATTACTTGTGTAGATATCGAACTGAACCATTACATATGTAGGTGGTTCAATGGGTGTCAATCCTTGTTTGTAGATAGTGCTTCAAACATAGCTAAGTGTACCATTTATCATTAGTTTTTTTGAGAACATGACCCTTGCACCATTAAAATTCAATAAGTCAACTTCTAATTATTCATCATTTAACTCTATAACATTATCATTTCATCCTCTAGTGGCAATGCTTTGGGCAACATGGTCACTCAATAAATATAATTTTTTCTTACTACATTGACACACATTTTAATTTATTAATATTAAATGTATATGTTCATTAAACACAATATTTTCAATTATTACAAATGAAGCATCAATTATATCCATCAACAACCTCCAATCTGTAATGGTTGGATGACCATCTCTTAGATTTGTTAGAAGTTTCCAAAATTGTTGTTGCTCTTCACTTTGACCTTGTTATCTAAAACTATCATGTAACATAACAAGAATTCTAATGTTTTATATAATAACTTTGACTATCCTTCCATAAGGAGGTTTATCCATTACTAGAGGCAAATTTCCTTTATCTACAATGATAATAATGTAACTCCCACCCATGTACACATCAACATTTTATAGAAATGTTTGGCATAGTTTAGAATCTATATTTTGAAGCATCTTTTGAATAATAAGTCTCCTTTCATCAATAAAAGCATAGCATGTGTGGTGATGTTGTGGATTAGTTTTGTTAAATATTATCTTGAGGGACAATGACACCCATGTAGAATTGATGATGAAATAATTGGACCACACTAAAAATACATGTGTACTTTTAAAATTAGTAAAACAATACCAAAGAGAAATTGACAATAAAAAATATTTGAATAGATTTTTTTGAAAAATTATATACTAATTTTTTAATCAATGCTTTGATGTTTTAACCAATAAATATATCATGTGGGTACTAATTTATGTACTAATAAAGATAAATAATTTGGATACTAATTTATATAAGAACAATATTTATCATGTGAACATTAATTCATATATGAACAATATTTTTTAAAATATAATATTTATTTAATATTTTTAAATTTTATATTTAAATACATAAAATGTAATTTTTGAATTGATTTTAAATATTAAAGTTTCACAAGCATTATTTGGAAAAGTAAAATTTTAAATATATTTTAGATTAAAAATGTTGATTCAATACTTAGAATTGTGTGTTATGTATCTAATAATTGTACATTAAGTGAAAATTATAAATAAATATTTAATAATTTTAGTAAGAAATATTATGTGATTATTTTTCATGTCATCTATTGAAAATAAAATAGTGATATTGATATTTCGCAAAGATCAAGTAAGTGACCTATTGGTATAGTTAATCTAAATGGGGAAAAAAAAAAAAAAAAACATAATATTGGCATTAATAAATGGAGATGTTATGACAGGTTCCATATTGTGGTCAATGTTTCAAGCCATCAGTTAGGATCATAATCAGGATAAATACAATGTCAAGAGGCTTCATCTTAGTTGAATAGCAAAAATAAATAATTTTTTTGAAACATTCCATTGAAACCAACTTAACCATTATTGATTAAACATGAAGACAAGCATGTTTAATCAATAATCCATCATCCTTATTTAACAATTATTATTTTCAATTATTTACACCCCCTCTACCTTGTACCCTCCCCATCCCCCCACTGAAATAAAACGTAAGCCAACCAATATCTACATGAAAATTTCCACCACCATCTAGATAAAAAAATGGGGGGTCTTATCACTTTGATCACTATAGCTTTGAGGATCTCAATTATTGACCATCTTGAACAAGAAAATGAGCATTTAAATCAATTTTAGTAGAATTGATGGATATTCCACATTACAAATCAATAAGGGTTTCATAATAATGGAGTGAAATAAAAGAATAACTTGAATGTAAACCAATGAGGATTGCATAAATAAACAAAGGTACTTTTACCTTACATCCATGGAGTTACAGATAAAATTCATAAACTTTTTACATTGAAAAATATTAACAAAATTTCCTAGCCTTTAAATACCATTAAAAACTCTTTAATTTCATAAAATATCCCATTGACTCAAATTTATTTAAAGGAGTTTATTAAATTTCATGTGCCTATGGTAAATCAAACATTGGTGAGACTAATAGATCGCTTGGTACAAGAATGAACAAGCATTGGGAAGACCTTCGACATAGTCAAACTCATAAATAGACATTAATGTTAAAATAATACTCAACTAAACATCTTATTAATGTCAACAAATCTAAAATCCTGGCAAGAAGGTATAAATTTTATATAACAAAAATAAATGTAGGCCATTTAAATCATTAAAAAAAATTATTTAAATGAGGATGATGGATTATTAATTAATCTTACATGGATTTATTTAGCCAATAATGGTAAAGTGAACTTGAAAGCATTGTATCATAATTTATATGTATTTATGCTGTTCAAATAAGATGAAACTTCTAGGCATTGTATTTGTCATATTGACGAGCCTAAGTGGTGGCTCAAAACATTGACAAAAATATGGAACCTATTGCAACATCTTCAATTAGTGATGCCAATTCTACTCATTTTATATTCTTAGATAATAACTTAAGATAAATATTATTAATTAGTAAAAAATAAATTAAAAAAAATTAATATTATACTAAAATAATTAACCATTACTTACAATAAATTTATGTATTATATATTTTAAATGTTATTATCTTAAGATCTAATCAATGCATTATGGTTACTATTAGACATGGTATATATTTTCTATAATAATATAATTTTTAGTAAGTGATTCAATCTATTATATATTTTAAAAAGAAACAAAAAGTATTTGTAACATAAGGGTAAATGATGAAAAATGGTAAAATCATAGATAAATTTTTAATTATTTATCTTTCAAAAGTGTAAATTTAGAAAAAGTATAAATCAGAATAAAAGTTATAAAAAATATAAATATTAAAAATAATTTAAAAATAGATAAAATTCAAAATTCTAATATATAAAATACAAATCTAGGTTATGTTTGATTCTCTTTTTACATTTACATGTCTTTTTGATGTATGTTGCTTTAGTCATATAATAACTAGCATACATGTATTAGATAAATATATGTGAAGGACATCAAGATATATCATATTTGAGGAACCTATATTATATTAGGTTTATGACATAAGTGTAATAGGTATCTTGAACTTGACATATCTCAACATATTTTATATAGATTTATCTAAGATATATTTGCTATTAGCACTTGTTGTGTAAGGTAAAAGTAAATATTTGTTATTCATGAAAACAAACTCAATATAAATATTTTTTATATTCATTTTCATTTCATTTAATACACTAAATAAAATTTAAAATAGATATTAAAATAATATTAGTAATGCATGAATGTACATATATGATATATTTTTGAGTATAAAAAAAAATTTATGATATTCAAACTTTATACATTTAATCTTCTAATAATTTAAATATTTGTTATTCCTCTTTTCTTTTCTATATTATTTTTCCACTCTTAAATCTCTCAAAATGATCATATGTGAAAGGAGATGATATCCTCAATCCATGTAATGAATTGACACATGAGATAGAAACAAAGGTAAAATTTTCTCCTTTTTAAGTCCTATATCAATTGTGGCTTTATTAAATGTTTATCCCTATGATTTGTGGTTTGTCAATCCTCATGCCAATTTTAAAGTTAATTGACACATGTGGCCCATATCTATAGGTGTGATTGGAATTGTAGCTACATTTGTATCGATAAAAGGATTACCTGTGTAGTTATTGAACTAAACCATTACATATGTAGGTTATTCAATGGGTGTTAATCCTAGTTTGTAGATAATGTTTTGAATATAACCAAGTGTACCACTGACAAGGCTTATCTTTTCCACTAAATTTTTGGTGAGAATAATCCTTGTGCCATTAAAAATCAATAATTTAGCTTCTAATTGTTCATAATTTATCTCTGCAACATTTTTAATCCTATAGTTGCAATGCTTTAGGCAATTAGTTCATTCAATATATACAATTTTATCTTATTATGTTGATGCACATTTTCAATTATTCAAAATAAATGTATATGTTCACTAAAATCATCATTTTCAACTGTTACCAATGAATCATCAATTCTAATCATTGACAACCTCAAATATTCAATGGTTGGATGTGTTTCTCTTTGATTTTTAGAGGTTTCTAAACTTGTTGTTCTTCCCTTTGACATTATTGTCTAAAAAGCTCATGTACCATAACAATAGTTCTAAAGTTTTTTAATAATAATTTTATTTGTGTTATGCTCGCATAAGGAGGTTTATCCATTACCAAAGGTAAATTTACTAGATATCCAATGAAAATCATGGATCTCCCACCAAAGCACATATCAACATTTTATGGAAATGTTTGACATAGATTATAATCTATATTTTGAATCATCTTTTCATCTTTAAAGCAGATATCAAAAATAAAAATATTATTAAACAATAATATTTTTTATTGAAATCTTGTTAACCTTATTCATTTTAATATTTAAAAATCTAAAATAGGCATTTGTAAGGTTGTAAGTATTTTTTATGTGTCAAATTTAAATTCTTTAAGTCCAGTTGGATCAAGTAGTAGAAGGGGTTAACATTATCAATGTGATAACTCTATAAGTGCTTTCTTAATCCTTCTAATAAGACAATAGTTTACTATTCCTTTCATTCCTTAGATTATCATATGTAATATAGGTGTATTATGTGCTTGATTATAATGTCCAATAATTATATGAAATGATGTTTTTTGTTTCTGACTGAGACTTTCAAAATATAAATTAGACTCCATTTGTTCCATAGTAAGTGATCCATTATATTTTTCCATGGTTATGAATTTATAATCTTTTTTCATTTGTTTTTCACCTAGGTTATTATAAGTATTAGGTGTGTAATTATTAATATACCTTTCAACCAATATATCAATCTTAAAGACATGAAAAAATGACCATTAATGTAGGTTAGATATGATCTACCACTCATTTTTTGTTGTGTTTTCTTGGATAATAGCCTAATTTTCATGCTCTATTTCTCATTGCTTATCATTATTTGTTTCAATAATTAACTCTATATACTAAGTGTAATATTCAACTTGACCCAAATTAGATTTTATTGTATCACTCTCAATGCCAATGTCTCTCTCAATATCATGATATTGTTTGTACAATAGTAACTCTGACCAATAAAAGTCCACAAATTGATAATTATCACTTTTCTAAGATGCTTCAAAACTTAGAACATATATGAACAATAACACATGTTTCTTCTGGTTTCCACCTTTATCCTCTATGAATTTTATGATTATACATATAAAAGTTTTTGTCCTTGATGAGTGGTACATGTTTCATTAGGTGAGGTCTATCAATGTTCCCATCAACTATTGATTTTATATGGCTTTCATTTTCATCATATTATTTTATCACCGATTCAAAAACCTTACACCAAACATTTAACAATACAAAAACCTTATTACACTCCATTAAATGAAGTTATAGTGACATGTGGTATGTATCCATATACCCTATAACTTAAATAAAAATGTTTATTATATGTCTTTGCACTCCTATAGTAGGTTCTTTAGATTTTAAACATTTGTATGTTGCATCAATTTTTTTAATATGATTCTATACTTCTATCTACTTTTTAATAATACTTCCAATGTAGTCTACAATGGATTATTTATAAATAAATAATTACCAATATACATTTTCATGACATAATTTCAACACATAACAATTACCAATTTTGACGTGGTCATCATTTCGTTTTGGATAATATTTGTTATCACTTGTCTCCACATCTATGTATAGATTTGATCCATCGATGTGCAATGGCTGAGGATAATTACAATTACATCAAATAAATGTTATGCTACTACCCTTTTACATGTACATATTTAATACATTTTTTCATAATAATCCTTCTAACTTGAAAACCTTCCTTCCTTTTTTTTACATAGTCAAGCCCCATATTTACACATAGTTTGCACTCTAAAAATTTAACAATTTGTTCATAGTATTTTTTAGTATTTATTTAATTAATTTTCCATGTGTTATTCTGATATGGTTATGAGTTCTAATTTGATATTCCATTCACAACACATGAAATTATATTCATTTATATTATTATAAGGTAGTTAATTTATATAGTAGAGTTATATCAATTGTTAATCATTTCTCACTTCTAAGTTTATTTATTTGTATTTCCCTAAGGATTTTTGGCATGCATACTTACATAAACATAAATTTCAAATATTTTAACTTGTTATTTATTTTTCCAATCTAAAATTTACATATTTGTTGATCCAACCAACCATAAGAATCTATGAACATGTGGAGAACCTCTATGTTCCCATTAATATTTACACTATAAATATGTTATCCTCATAAACATTTATAGTATCTCTTTTAGAAACATCTTATTTAAAATGTGCATATAAAAAGACACTATAGGTGGATGGTAAATTATGTTTTATCACCTAAATATTTGTAAATTTCATGGTATGTTAGGTAAGGTTCCTGGCATCTGTGTACAGAGGTATGCCCAATACATGTCTACTACACTTAAAGTAAATAATATGGTGTTATAATATTATATTATATATTCATGACGCTTTATCTAATACCAACTCATGCCTCATAATGTAGCTCCATATGGCATTAAACAATAACCAAGATGTGAGTTTGATATATTCTCTATGTGTTCACATAATTTATAAATTATAATGGGTTATTCTAGAATGCTTTTCTTTACAAATACTATTGATCAATTCTGAGCTCAAATTCATATTATCCTCTACATGGTGAGATACGTAAACTAAGTTTGTGTTCCAAAATAATTATCTCAGTAGCATATTATATGCTTTACATATTCATCAAAATGTATTCCCTTTAATTGTTGATCTAACTATCACACCTTCTATCAAGGAATAGAGATGGGATATATGTATCTAGTAAACCTTTTGTCACATATTCATTTAATGTATATGTATAAATTTATGGCCAAGTTATTACTTCACTAAGATCTATGTTTGGATTTTTTACTTAAGTATGCATAACCTTCATATCTTGTAGGGCATTATGTGTTTGGTGGCCATAGATGACATGTGGTAATGAACTTGAATACTTTTTGAGATAAATGAGAATCCAATAGGCTAAGATTCTAAATAATAACCAATATTAATTTGTATTAAATGATTCAAATTATTACAATCCATGGATAAATAATACTCAATTTATAATTAGAGTTTGCATGCTAAAATTCAAAACTCTAAAAATAATAAAACTCTATTTGTTATTTTTAGTAGTTGTTATTTTTATAAGTTTTGCATATAAGCATGCATATCTCTAAAAATATCCAAAAAAAAACTAAAAACTTAAATTAACCTATTGGTCAAATTTAAAGTAAATTTCAAGTCTAATTACAAAATAAGATAATTTATAAATTTTGAAAAATCCTAAAAATAAGACTAAACTACAATTTGAAACCCTCAAATGGTCATGTATGGCCTTCAAAAAATACCTAAAGTATCCCATAATTGGAAGGGTGGGTTATGGATGCATTGAAATTTTATATATGGTCATTTTTTCCTAAAGATGAGATCAAACAAAACTATGGATCAAAATTTATGACTCTAGAAGTTCAACCTCTTTTTTTGCATCATTCTCCTCTGGTTGAAAATATTAGTGTAGGTTTTTATTTTTCCCTATTATTTAATTAGGGAAATTATATTTGTGCATACATGGAGTTCTCCTACATTTGTGGGATAGGCTAGCTTATGTGGAGATGTGTGTCATAGATGTGTCATAGGTGTCATAAGAATGTCATAAGTAACTCCCTTGATGGGAGTTACTTCTCTATTCTTATTACCTTATCACCAACTTTCATGGAGGAGTTACAATCTATTCTTGGGGTGCCTTGACCACCTTTTGTGGATGAGTTACTTACATGCTCTCTTATATGTAATTTTCACTTTGGCCATCTCATGTTAATCAGATTTTGATTTTCTCTATTTTGTCTTGTGCAATTTATCTTCTTGTATAATTTCAAATTGCTTTAGCATCTATGTGGTGTGCACTTGCTTCATCTCATGTGATCATGTCTCCATTGCATTCGCATTATCCAAATTCTGACAACTCCGATATGGTAACAGAGCCACCCTGGTAATTGTGTGTCTGGTTATGCTATTAATTTATTCTAAAATTCTTACTTTACTGTCTTAGTTTTTTTAACTCGATTGCATTTGAGAGTTTTGGTAGAGTTTCTTGAAAACTCATGCCAATCCATATGGAAATCGATTAAAAAAATTATTACTTTTATTGAGTTTCATTCTCCTCTGAAGGCATTGTCTTCTACATTGAATTTGTATAGATTGTATGGATTGACTTCTCTATTTCAAAGCTGGTGAGCAGTCTGCCTACTTCCATTCAGATCTTGCCCTTGCGTCCCATGGGGGCCCAAGTGTCAAGAATGTTGAGTGACCACTGATAGTCACAGAGCAGGAAGGAGTTGGTGTTGAGGCTGAACTATTTCTTGTGCTTATAGACAAGCAAGTCCCTAGCCGTGTGGATCAATAAATATATGGAAGATAAAGTTATTTGCACATAAAGATCTACGGACTTGATGCACTCGGGTGTTGTTGTTGTGTTCAGGTAGGTCACACCTTTTCTCTATCCTTTCATGTGTCCTTCAGCAACACCATGTAGACAACAATAGCTGGATTTCACCAGAACCAAGGCATATGATATTGCACTCACTGCAGATACATTGGAGATTCACGCCCAGGCGCTGAGTTCAGACCTTTTTGGTTTCTAATGCCCATGTGGTGGGCCCACCCTCTCTTGCTATTAAACTGGTAATTCTACTTTTGTCTAATAATTATTTTGATATTCATAAATTAGTAATTTAATTTTTTGAATTAAAGTCAAATTGGAAATTAACATTAAAAAAAAGTAGTTTAAAGTTTTTCAAAACTTGTATCTTCGACCTACGAAGATGAAGGGTGAGGCCCGAGTTGGCAGGAGGCCAATTCCCCCTCACAAAGACCTCCTTTAGATTCTTCACTCTGTGATGAATCCAATGAGTGGTTGGAATGCCACTTTCTCTCTCAAAATATGCATTTTTTTAATGTTTTAGTGTTATTTTTTTGCAAAAACACTAGTTTACAAGAAATTGAACCTTTAATATATTGCAAATGGTAGCTCAGATTTGGGTGCCATTTTTTGAAAAAGTGTTTGTAATTCAATTATCCATAGTGTAGGGCTGTTATTTGTTAAAACATGCACTAGTTTATAAAGTGCCTAAAATTTGGGTCTCTCGAGATGCATTTTCGGCTGAGTCTGACGTCCTGTTTGCTTAAAGTCTTCCACTAATTACTCTAAGACACATTCTCAACTGAGCCTAAAGTCTTTTAAGCATGAAATTGCATATTTTGGGTAGTCTCAACATTTCAAGGGGGTGTGATTGCTTTTCACAACTTACAAATCTTTGCTTTCATTCTCCTTTTTGCATAATTTCACAACTTGCAATCAACACAACATCACCTAAATTTAGCTTAAAATGGATTATTTTAAACATAAACTCATAACACCCTTCAAATATCATGAATGGAAGGTTAAAATGTCAATCATTCTTAGAAGAAAAGGGTTATATAGGATCACCATGGGTACTAGAGTAGAACCTATCACTGATGCTTGAAAGGTCAAGTGGTACAACCATAGTGATGAAGCCTATGGATTACTAAGCTTGTCTATATCTCTAGAACTTCTCTTCCATTTAGAAACCTCTAAGACTCCCAAAGATGTATGGGACACCTTAGAACTCTTATTTGGGAAGCTTGATGAAATGAGAGGTCATGAGCTCGAAAATAAACTCATAAGTCTAAGTCCTATCAACTTTGACACCCTACAAGACTTCTTCACTAAGTTTAAGGCCCTTAGATTACAATTGAAATAATGTAAGATAGAGAAGAAAGATGATCAACTCATCCTTTCTATTCTCACAAAGTTAGGTCCAAGCTATTCAGTCTTTGTCTCCACTTTCCATGCCACAAAAAGTTCCCTTGGCACTACATGGAAAATGCCTTCTTTGGATTCATTCATTGCTGACTTGATTAGGGAGCAAGATAGGCTAATTCAAATGGGCACAATGAAGTCTACTCAACCCCAAGATTTGATAGCTAGAAATGGCAAGGATAAGACTTCAACAAAGGAGAAGAAGAAAGAAAATAACAATCCTGCCAAAAACAACACTGAGTCTTCCTCCTCTAATGCTAAACCTAAGAAGGAGAAGGTTAAGTGTGCCTATTGTAAGAAGATAGGGCATGATGAACACAAATGCATAAAGAAACAAATAGATCACCTAACTCATCTTCTAGAGAAGCACAACATAGGTGTTCTTGAGTCCATCAAGCAAAATTCATCTACCCAAGATTCTACCAAGGCAAAAGGCAAGGGTAGGAGAAAGAAAAGGGTAAGGCCCTTGTAGCTATAGCAGCTTCTACATCTTCATGGCTCTTCCCATAGTTGAGTTTTCATCTTTAGAGCCTTGTAGCATGACTTTAATTAGTTTGGGTGATGACACATCAATTTCCATTGTAGGGAGTGGGTAAGTTGAAATGGAAGGAGGAACATTTAATAATGTTCTAAGTGTTCCTTCTCTTTCAACCAATCTCCTATGAATGTACCAAATCACTCACATTGATCAGGGCATGAGATTTGAGTTTTCACCAGATTCAGTGGCTATCAGGGAGTTACATAGTGATACTACAGTGGTAGTAGGTAGGGAAGATCACCAAGCAAGGTTATACACCTTCTCACATTTTACACTTGATTCTTATCCAACAACATTGTTGACTCATTTAGATGAAGTTATCAAATTATGGCATGAGAGGTTTGGCCACCTTAACTATCGCTACCTTGAGCAAATTTGCAAACATGACATGGTCATTTGCTTGCTTCTTGTCTAATTCTCAAAAGGACTTTGTGAGGGGTGCTCCCTTGGGAAGCATCTCGAAGCAAAATTTGACAAAGGCAAAGCTTGGAGGCCTTCACAACCTTTGGAGTTAGTCCATAGTGATGTATCGGGACCCTTTCCCAAACCATCTTTCACAAGGGCCAAGTACATCCTCACTTTCATTGATGATTTCTCTAGTTACACTTAGATATATTTTCTCAAACAAAAGTCTGAAGTGTTTGAAAATTTTCTACACTTCAAGGCTCTTGTTGAGAAACAGAGTGAGAAATCCATCAAGGTTCTTTGAACTGATAATGGAGGGGAGTATGTCAACAACAAGTTTGAGTAGTTTTGCACCATAGAGGGGATTGATATGTAGCACATAGTCACTTACAGTCCTTCACAAAATGGGGTTGCATAATGCAAAAAATAAGCTCTTGAAAGAGATGGGTAGCTGTATGCTTCACTCCAAATCCTTAGCACCACAGTACTAGGCCCAAGCCATCAATTGTGTTTGATACATTCAAAACAGGGTTCCTCATAAAGCTTTGAAAGGGATAACACCCTTTTAAGCTTGGCATAAAAGGAAACCTAATGTTGAGCACCTTAGGGTTTTTGGATCCCTAGCCATGGGCCACACTCCAAAGAAGAAATGCAAAGCTATGGAACATCAGTCCAAGCCTTGCATCTTTTTAGGATATCTAGATGGTATTAAGGGGTATCACCTTCTAGATCCAATCACTCATGAGTTGTTCATCGAGAGAAGTTTTCACTTTTAGGAGATTCTTAAAGACTCAACACTTGACACTTCTTCTCCCTCATCAGATCTACTTCTTCATGATAATTCCTCATCAGATTCAGATCAGCCACAATAGGTTCTTGAGCTAGAGACATCTTCTTCTTCTTCAAGTTCAAACAGCAAGGATAGTGATGTAGAGTCATCCACCTCTAGTCAGTCAGAGGATGAAGAGTTAGCACCTGACTCACCCACTTCTCGGCCACTTTGGGCCAGACAGACACTTGAAAGTGTCAGCACCTAGGCAGGAGATCCCATAGATGACAGACATACTAGGGGTATTTTTAGAGAGATCCACATGCCTTCTTTGCTTCAGTTATAGATCTACAATTTTTTTGAGAGGCATCAGGGGTACCTGAGTGGGATAGTGCTACGGAGGAAGAATATTCTTCCTTAATCAAAAATCACACTTGGGATTTGACTTCACTTTCTAAGGGAAGAAAGATGGTTCGATGTAGGTGGATATATTAGACCAAGTTTTTAGCAGATGGGTCAGTTGATAAGTATAAGGCACGACTAGTTTCTAAGGGTTTCTCATAGGTGGCAAGCATTGACTACTCAGAGACCTTTGCACCCATTACAAAGATGACTTTTATCTGACTCACTGTGGCTATTATCGCAACACATCGTTGGGATGTGCACCAAATGGATGTGAAGAGTGAATTTCTTCATGGAGACCTAGAAGAGGAGATCTACATGGAGCAGCCACCAGGTTTTGTTCAAGATTCTTCCTGAGTATGCAGACTTAGGAAATCTATCTATGGCCTCAAACAGGCCCCTCGAGCTTGGTATGTCAAGATGAATTCCTTCCTTCTCACAGTGAGTTTTATTAGGTGCCATTCTAATCCCAATGTTTTCTTCTTACATCAGGATGATTTACTCCTAATTATGGCTCTATATGTTGATGACCTTTTGATCATCGGGAGTTCTTCATCGACTATTGCAGTGGTGAAGGCATCTCTCCAAGATAGATTTGACATGACAAACTTGGGTTTGTTTCACTACTTCCTTGTCATCAAGATCTAATAGTTAGATTCAGAGATTTCTCTTACACAGCCTAAGTATGCTCTTGAGTTATTGGCTTGGTTTCACATGGCTGAGTGCAAGCCATCTCTGACTCCCTTTCTATCAAGAGTCAAGCTTGAGGCTGATTGTTCTTCACCATTGGTTGATGCCACTTGATATCAAAAAATTATTGGTAGTCTCATCTACTTGACTCACACTAGGCTCGACATATCATATATAGTGGTATTTATCTCTAGATTCATGCAAGAACCTCATGAGATGCATTGGAAAGTAACTAAGAGGATCTTACATTACATACAGGTTTCACATAGATATGGGATTCATTATAGATTTGGCATAGTGGTTGACTTGGTTGGATATATAGATTCAGACTGGGCTAGCGATTCATAGACTCGCAAGTCCACTTCTAGTTACAGTTTCTTTCTAGGTTCTGGTCTTATCAGTTGGTCTAGCAAGAAGCATAATTCTATTGCTATATCATCCATAGAGGTAGAGTACAGGGGAGTTGTTAATGTAGCTACTGAGGCTATTTGGCTTTAGGGGATTCTTTGAGTTTAGCATTCCTATCAGGCAACCCACCATCATTTATTGTGACAACTAGAGTACCATTCAAATTTGTAGGAATCTAGTTCAACACCAGCAAACCAAGCAGATAGAGATTCACATGCATTTCATTTAGGAGCTTATTCATAGTCAAGTCATTGACTTGATATTTTTCCAATCTTCAAAGTAGGTTACAGACATCTTCACCAAACCTTTCATCGAGAGCAAGTTCATTCATCTATGAGCTCTTCTTAGGGTGTGGTCTACATCTGTAGTAGCATCATCTTCAGGGGGGCCTTCTAGCCTCTTCATTTCTTTTATGTCTCTCTTTGGAGGGGATTTTTTTCCTACGGGTTTTCTCCTTTTCTCTATCTTATGAGAGATTACATTTATACATGGGTACCTCATAAGGCCTAGTTGTCGGGACCCATTTTATATTTTCACACTTCCCACCTAAGATGCACTTATGGGGGGGTATTAGTGTAGGTTTTTATTTTTCCCTATTATTTAATTAGGGAAATTATATTTGTGCATACATGGAGTTTTCCTACATTTGTGGGATAGGCTAGCTTATATGGAGATGTGTGTCATAAATGTGTCATAGGTGTCATAATAATGTCATAAGTAACTCCCTTGATGGGAGTTACTTCTCTATTCTTAGCATTTTTTCATCACCTTTCATGGAGGAGTTACAATCTATTCTTGGGGTACCTTAACCACCTTTTGTGGAGGAGTTATTTACGTGCTCTCCTATATGTATTCTTCACTTTGGCCATATCATGTTAATTATATTTTGGTTTTCTCTATTTTGTCTTGTGAAATTTATCTTCTTGTATAATTTCAAATTTCTTTAGCATCTATGTGGTGTGCACTTGCTTCATCTCATGTGATCACGTCTCCATTGCATTTGCATTATCCAGATTTTGGCAACAACTCTAATAGAAAACAACTCAACTCTTATGAGTTGATATGATATACTAATGACATTTATTCTTATGAATCTTCATCTCCCACTATGTAATTCAATATTTGTAATCATGAAGTAATCCTTTTCACTATACCAAATACCTATTATAACTTCCCTATCTTGTATTTATTGTCTTCTTATCTAGAATCTCCACTATCTTTTCTTTCAACTTATTTGGCACCTATTACTTCAAATATAATTCTTCATATTGTTCACCTTCACCATATTCTCCATGGAAATCATATGAGTATAAAACATTCAATAGTGGATGGATATACAAATTTTATGGTAGACTCACCTCATAAGCATTGTCATTGATTTTTTCCCCAATTTTGCATGGTATAATTTTCTTTTACCTCAACTTGTTATATGTTCCTTTCAAAAATATCTCTTTCCTCAAGTAAACCATCACTAAATATGCTTATTTAAATATTTTTTATCTTATTGACATATGTTTCTAATTTATACTTCTCATTACTTTCTTGCAGGTTTCTTCTTACTTATTCTTGTAATTGTTGTATATTATCTGCAAATACTTTTGCATCATCACTAACTCATTCTATAATTGGTAATTGTACTAAATATAAAATACTCACTTGAAATACTTATTTTTCTATTGATCTATTTACTAAACTATTATATACAAACTCAGCTTGTGGTAAAGCCAAGTCCCATTGGTTAAGCTTCTTTCCAACTACGCATTTCAATAAATTTTCCAAGCTCTTATTTGAAACCTGCATTTTTATATTTGTTTGGGTATTATATTCACTAATGTATTATATCTTATTCCACATATTATTCCATAATGTCCTCAAAAAATTATTCAAAGCATTTTTGTCCCTATATGATTTAATGGTTTTTAGAACACCATAAAATCTCACAATATCTTTAAAAAATAGTTATGTAACTCTATTTGTATCATTAATATTATTACATTTAAGAAAATAAAATATCTTATTAAACCTGTCTATAATGACAGAAATTGAATCATTACCTCTTTTTGTGTTTGGTAGTCCCAACACAAAATTCATACTCAAATATGTCCATGGTCCTCTTGAAACATGTAATGGTATGCATAGCCCTGTATTTTTTGCATATGCTTTTGCCACCTGATATAACGTGTACCTCAAAATATATCTTATTACATCTCTCTTCATATTTGGCCAAAAATACTTCTCCTGTACCAAATCTATTGTCTTTTTATTACCAAAATGTCCATCCCAACCACCATTGTGTAATTCTCTTATAATATTTTATCTTAGATACCCAATTGGAATACATAATTATTTCCCTTAGAAGAGACAACCATCTTGCGTAATATACTCTTCATAAATATTAATTGTATCACCTATTAAAGGATTCATTCAATGCTCAACTAACTTGCCAAAATATGGATTAATATCATATATTTATTTAATAAATTTGAATTCAACTACGTCACTGAACATAGTAATTTTCAATCCCACTCGTCTAATCAAAGCATCATATACTTGATTCAATTTTCTTGATTTGTGATTCAATACAAAGTATAACCCTACAATAAATAAACCCACTTTGCATGGCTATTATTGAAGTTATTTTTAGTGTTCATAGACTTCAAATCCTCATGATCAGTAAATAGGGTAAATTCCTTAGGCCCTAGGTAATGCCTCTAATGTCTTAATGCTTCAAAATCACATAAAATTCAACATCATACATAGAATACTTTGTTCTTACCTCAGTAAATTTATCACTAAAATATGTTATTGGCATCCTTTCTTAATTCAACACAACACCAATTCTCGCAAATGAAGCATCACAATCAACCTCATAGACTTTGATAAATTTTGGAAATGCTAAAATAGGCTTTTCTATAATTTTATTATTCAACAACTTAGAGATTTTTGTTTCTTCCTTTGTCCATGAAAAGTACTTTCCTTTCATAAAATTTTTTGTTTGTGCAACAAGGCTACTAAATTTTTTAATAAACTTTCTGTAAAAAATTGTTAAACCATTGAAATTTGTTGCCTCTGTTATACTCTTTGGGATATGCCATTCAACAATTTCATTTATTTTTTATTCATCCATTGTTACACCATATGCTCAAATTAAAAATCCTAAAAATACCCAACTATTATACATAAACCTATACTTCTTCAAATTTGCATAAAGCTTACCTTTTTCTAGCAATTCTATTACCATTCTCAAATGTTATTAGTTCTCTTATTTAGTCTTAATGAATATTCAAATATCATCAAAATAAACCACTACAAAAATAAAAATAAATTCTTATAGCATAGCACTACATACATCACCCTCATAAATGTGTTATGTTCATTAGATAACTCGAATGGGATCACCATCCACAAATATAAAACAACTCTAGTCATGAATATTATTTTCCATTCATCTCCTTCATAAATTTGAATCTAATAGTATCCACTCCTTAGATAAATCTTGGTAAAATATTTTTCTCATACAAATAAATCCATCATATCATCTAAATGAGGTATATTAATCATGTACTTGATAGTAATTTTATTGATTACTCTACTATCCACACACATCCTACATCCTCCATCTTTATTTAGAGTTATGAATGTTGGTGTTGTACATGGACTCATACTCTCCCTTACTATACTATATAATTGAAAAAAACACCTATAGTTCTATGGGTAATGCTTGACACTTAACTTGTGGATTGTCGATAGCTACATGAATCTGCATCTCAAATGTGGTCACCTCTACAAATGAAGAAAGTTCTAGCTAGTCCTTTCTTCTTATTCTACTATTTTCCCCTAAAACCACCCTTGAAATAATTACAAAGATTCATGTTCCTTGAACCACTATTGAACTTGGCATTATGATTTTTGAATTAACTCTTAGAATCTATGCTCCTCTACTTCTAGTTCTTCTTAAAAGTTGGTTTAGAACTTCCAAATTTCTTTTTAAACTTATCTCTGACTTCGGTAAGATATTTTAATTTCTATTCTTTCTTGATCACCTTCTCGAACATTGGATCCATTTTAGATCAGCCATGTGCATCTACTTCACCTCTTATTTAGGGTTTCAATCCCATGATGAATTCTTGATTTTGAACCTCTCATCTCCCTGATATTGAGGTACATACTTAAGAAGATTAATGAATTACTGACAATATTCATTCATAAAATAAATCCCCTTACTTATGATTATAAAAATATGTAACATTTTGGTCAAAGTATAGTTATGAAAGCCATCAGGACCTTAAAAAAGACACAAACCACTCCCAAATGGTGGTAGTTAATTCAAGGTTCATCTCAATCTTCTTATTTTCCCACCAATTCATTGCTTCAATAGCAAGTTGATAAGGTCCACATACCACTTTCATGCCTTTGGAAAAATTTTGAATCTTGAAATACTTTTCCATTGCTTTTAGTCATGCTTCAAATCCTTCTCCTAATACAGTTCCATCAAACTTAGGTGGATTTACCTTTTTTATTCACATGCTAACTTTATAACTATTCAAGCTCTTGTATCCTATGCTACCACCTCATGCCTATGATATTGAATATTTTCCTAGTTATTAGGATGTTCTTCATCTTTTCCTGAGCATTCTTCTCCTCATGTCCATGTACTTCTAGTTCTAGGGCCATGGTTTGGTCCCTAGTCTCTTGCATGGTTTCAAGAATTTGGTCCAACTTCACAACTTGTTTAGTTAGAAATTGATTTCAATATGTAGGGGATTAGATATTAAAATTAATCTCACCTCTTATTCTAGTGTACACCATTTTTAATTCTATATTAGGAGAATAAGTTTTGCATTATCAGATAATTAATTCCTAGAATTTGAGCCTTAGCTCTAATACCAAAATGTAATAACCCCATTAGGTATTACCAAAATATTTCAATATTTAAAAAAAAATACACATTCAACTTATAGATTTCAACATGATAAATCTTCACTAATGATATTTAACTAACTATATTAATTTAGTTAACTATCAAGGTTCTAACCAATCCACATAGCTAAGAATCACTATGTATAAATGTAAAAACCATTGATAATATGAATAACCATAATTATTTCATCTCATATAAATGGTATAGTACAAATTCAACCACCATTGATACAATATTATAGCCTCTACTATAAAAGTACAATGCATGAATATTACAGTTCTTAACAATACATAAGATATCTCAAGTAATAAAACATGATACAAATCTCCTCTGAGTAAAGTCTCCACAACTCAAAAGTTTCCATGACTCAAGTATCAATATGTAATCTCAAGTGTAGTCTCAAGTATAATAATCTATTTGTGAGGGAAAGCATCATTTAATGACTTTTTATGCCAACCATAGATCATAGATCCCACGCACTATCTCCAAAATAAGGGATGCCCCTCCCTTCACGGATGGGTAGATAATGATGGTGCAAGAATCCAAAGTAATAAACTAGAACCTATACGTCATAAATATCTAACATATAATATGTACGATAAATAAATACATTCTAATATGATATTTCGTAAATATAAAAAATATATCTACATATGAAATTAAAATGTTTACCAAACATTACTTTGGCCAAAGTTTTCAATAATAAATGATTTCTAGTATTATTCAAACTCATACATAATACTTGATTAGATTATCTTTTATCTTACATTGATGGTACTAATTAAGCCAGTGGAATATGCCCACTACTTAATTAGAGTCATGAATGCAAGATTCGGTAAAATAAATAGTCATATAAGAACTAATAGATTCATTCATCATATTTCACATTAGATAATAATATAATAGACTAAAATTATAATATCACAAACATTCATTCAATCTATCAAATGAAGTGAATGAAATCTAATCATCTTGATTATTATAAATAATAATCAAAATACCAAAAATAGTCCTCAATACAACACCACGGCTGTGTTATGAATTATAGATCACCATTTGCGTAACATATTAAGCAACTTATAATATTATTTCTCTATGAAATGATATTGTAACCCTAGCTATTTCAATTGTTCATATTCCACATATAATAATATCCAGTCCATTTATATAATCATGGTTTGTATTTACCATGAATAATCTATATATTCAAATACTTTTATAAACACCAAGTATAATCAAGAATTTAATATTCACTTTTATAACAATTATAACATTGCCACATGTATAATACATATTTGTATATTATGCATACATATAAATTTATACATTTCAAACTTCGTTTATACAATACACTACTAAGGTGACATCCACTATCTTTAGTCTTATAATATACTATATATACAATGTATATAGTAATTTTCAATCAAAGCCCCATAACCTTTTTATTAAATTTTAAAAACTGCATTTACTTTGATAAATAGATACAATGAATCTTTATAATTCAAACTTAGTTCTTATTTATCATAAAATATATTCAAATCATAAAAATAAAAGAATCATTCAATATATATATATATATCTATTTATATAAGCAATTATAACTAAACACAAAAAAAATTTACCCTATTCATGTTTCAACAAAATAATAAATAACAAAGTTAAATACCTACTCAAGTATCGATATAAATATTTCAATCTTGGATGACTAAATAATTAACACAAATCCAAACAAAAAATATTGTTATGCAATGAACTCATAGGAACCTGTATACCCTATGCAAATATATACATATTTCATAAAAGTCATCATACATAGTTTATTATACATAGCCACATTTTGTGTACGTGTGAAGTTCATAAAAATGACTAAACACATCAATAGAAATCTTATTGGTATTCATGATTTTTTTAAAACCAATTTAATAAACTTAAAGTCTAATTGTTTATCTACATGTATCTGGGTTATTCATAATGACTTCACTATAAACATTACCATTCTCCATTATAATACATTTTCACAAACTAGATTAGGGCCTATAACATATCTTGTGACCAATTCAAACAATAACTTCATTTTGAAATTTATAACAAATAGTCATTTATAAATCCCACTGTCATCTACACACACACACATATATAATAGGGTTCAAATTTACTATTAAAAACCATATTATTCCTATACTCATAAAGATAATATTTATATAATGAATATAAACTTACGTAAAGCTAGAGATGTGTAGGATTTGACAACCTAACAATAACCACAGTTGTCTCTACCCAATCTCTTAGGTTACCCTAGTTTGAATGTGGGGTTCTATCAAGGCTGATCCTTCCACAAGAATCCACATACAACCTATTTTCTATAATTATTTAATCTAATAAACCCAGTAACCATAACATTAAGACAAAAACTCCTTTGTTACTTCATTAAGATATTAAATTACAAAACCAACTTAGTGAATGTACGAATGTCTAAATTAGCTGAGTAAAATTCTTTCTTCATAGTTGTCCACCTCTTATTCACTTTCTACTTTCTTCTTTAATAATTTTTTGAACCATCCTCTATGTGTCCTCCCATTCATAGGCCCACTCTCCTCCTTTATCTATTTTACACATGATACTTTTATTCCACTTCCCATCATTAACAACCAATAGTAATTGTTCCAATTTTGTATACCTAGATAGCTCCTAGTCTACTTCCACGAAAAACATAGTAAACCCAATAATATCCTCTCAAACATGACTTAGTTGAAGTCAAAAAGTGATTAATTACCTAATCATTCGTAAAACTTCTCTACAAATCCCTAATTAACCATATTTTATTCCTTTAACAAATCCATATGGTAATGATCAATCTATCATTGCCCACCACAATCATATAAGTTAAATAATCCTTATATTCCTTATAAAACTTTAACTAGTTGATATCCAAGGTATTTCACCCATGCAACAACTAACATAATCAATCATATAACCTTAGCAATGAAACTATGCACATTAAGACTTAGATTTTAGCTTAGATGCTATCCACAACATAACAATTATGTTGATTTTTAAAACATTCTATATTTAACACACACACACACACACACACACACACACACACATGTTTATAAATATGAATATAAATATTTAAATCAATAATTAAAAAATATAACCTCTTTCAAAACAATGTTATTTTTTTTCAACATCAAAATTTAATTATTATAATTATAATTTTCAATTATTATTATCTATATATTATAGATCAAATAACAATTATGTAATCTATCACAATATCATAGTGTTTTACTATTCAGCTAAACATAATAAGGCAAAGATATACATAAACACAACTAATTTATTTGGTTTAGCCAAATAAGATGAGTTATTTAAGATCATAAAATTAGTTAAATAACTTATAAAATCAACATGATCATAATTAATCAATTAATATTTTATTAGAAAGCATATTAACAATCATCTAAATAAAATTACACAAAACATATTATGCTACTCCATATCAAATAATCATGAAACATAATATACTAAGTGGTGTGTGCATGAGTTTCTGGATTCACACTCTATTGACCACCAATGTCTCCATCTAACCATCGTCTTTGATGATACTCTCCTTCCATCATGATCTGAGGGAAAAACCTATCCTGCATCCACCTCATGCCAATAAAGGTAGTTAGATGAAAAAATCATTATATCCATAAAATAATATTGTAAAATAATCAAACATGATAACAATATATTAAACATAAGATTATTACTAACTCATAACAACTAATAATGTAAATTAAACAATACAAACTATCCAATAATCAACATATGTCATCAAGCTTAATCAAATATTAGTTAATCAACTATAATAATATAGGGATTAAACAAGTTATTTATCTTAGATGGAAATCATGATGTGATATTTTTGCCTCATTATGCTCACAATTTACCCATACATCTATGCATCAATGGCAATGGTATCTCTTTGTGAGGAATGTTACTATTATATGTATTGCAAAACTTGAGTTTCTTAATTCATCAAAGTCTTATCCTTTATAGGATCAAGATATTTATTAGGTTAAGCTTTTCTAATTCCCTAATCTATTGTCATTTCCAAAAGTGTCAATCCTTGTTATACATGATGTTATTGGGTAACTGCTTGGATGAATGTGTTATCCTTATTTTGTGTATTGATCAAGTTCACATTGTGTACCAGATTATCCTTCATTTGATTCTTAAGCACTGGACAGTCTTTCATTTGATGTTGGACTTGAAATATAAAATACACATAGTAGGTCTATCCCTACAAATTGGTGGGTCAATTATTTTCATAGTGATTTTATTCTCCACATAAATAGAATTGCATAGGTGGTAAATCTTGTTGATTGTCATTGTTATATCCTTATTGATACCTTCCTCAGTATCCTACCCTATAACCTCCTCTATAGCCACCTCTATTTTCTTGGTATCCCCATTGTTATGACTATTATATAGTGTATTTTCCTTGATGATTTTTTTGGACATCATACCCCATATATTAGTGTTGAGGTGAACTTAGAGCCCAATTAGATTGGTGATTATATGGAATCACATTACTTTAGGAAGACTAATACTAGTTTTGTGGAGAATATGGTGTCTAGGTAGCTATACCTTGGACTTGGTATTGAAATGATGAAATCATCCACAAGGAACTACCTTGTGTTGCATTTATCATGTCCACATCTAAGACTAGAATACTCTACTTTTTAATTGGTAACTATCATGAAATTTACTATGAAGACATTCTTTGTAATATCTTCCTTTAGATATTACATATGTATACAAATCTTCTCATCATAATTTATAGACTTTTAAAATTTATAGTACATACTTTGTAGTTTTTGGATATGTTTTTTTAAAAGAGGGAACTTTGTTGTAGCATGTCCAACTACTCTACAAATTTCAAAAAACTTTATTTTGAATTTTTATATATTCATTTTTGTGGTGGCCTTATTGACCATATTTTGTACACCATAAGCTTAATTTATGATTATCATTCACATGCATTTCATCCATTATTATCATAAAATCATCTATTTATAATTTTACATTGTAACCAACTACTGGAATGTTTCCATAATCATCAATTTTCTCCACTCGAAGAGCAATAGATTAGGCATCAGCCTTAGGATTTAATATTATGTTATGAAAAATCTAATTTTTAGTCAAAACCCTTCTATGAACCAAACAACCTTATCTTTATCTTTTATGATGAAATCTATCTTATTCATGACATCATAAATCTAATATCATAGTTTCTGACTGATTCTCTAGACATTTATGAAATTGCCTTTAGATATTAAATAGTTTGACTTGTGCATTTATTCAACTTAAAAGCTACAACTAATAAATCTTTAAGTTTTAAGATCGAGAGTATTAACATTATCTTTACAAATAACCTATAAGTATTGAATTATAAAAAAATCCTATGAGTTCAAACTTATTTACATCTTCGAATGTTACACAATTAATGTGTTATTTCATGTCACAAGTTAACAAGTATTACTTATGTTCCATAAACCCATCATATTACATCAAATAAAGAGACATGCTTGTATTGAGATACATAGTTATCACGCTTGAAGTTGCTCATACCAGTTTCTCCACACTAGTGACTGGGACTATAGGTACCTATGCATGATTGATTATGACAGTATGTGTATGCATAATATAAACTACAACTATATGTGGCTACACACTAGTATCTACTTCTAGGGACTTCTTTGCACTAGTATATTCAAGTATCTTAAAAAGGAATTATGATTCTTATATGGACTCTTATTATCGATTACTCAATTTGTCTTCTCACTTAGTTTACCAAAATTATCTATAGAGGAATCATACCAACTTTTATCTGCCTCTTCTCTTGCATCTACTCTTCTCTAAATTGATAAATTATGCTCTAGGGGATGTGTACTCTTGAAGTCAATGATATTTATTTTGAACTTCTTCTAACTTTGAACTTGAGCATATGATAGTTCTACATTCTAACCTAACTTCTTCCTAGGAATAGTATTTCCCATGTCCATCCAATAGCCCTTTCATTCAAAAAAATATATTTAAATATTCTATATATTTTTCTATTAACCTAATTTATTATTCTTGCTCCATAAACTCCATATTTGTACTATTTTTATTTCTTTCTTCATCTTCCTTTGGCCCTTTTCATACTATCCATAGTATTTAGTTCCATCATATTTCATATCCTCTCTCTACACTTTTACATATACATCATATTATATTCTAATCTTATAGTATTTATAGTTAAATATGGATTAATTATTTTGTTCCATCTTCTCTGTTATCATAATAATATTTTTTATCCTATAATTGTCTTCTCACTCGAACACTCTCATCCTCTATATTTTGGGTTTAAGTTTGAGTTTATTTATCTAGATTTGCATCATTCACTTTTATATCACATGCACCTCTTGGTGCCTGAAGTAATAACTCCATATCGTTATGAGTAGGCAACATTACCTTTTCCATAGCCAACATTCTGATCAACATAGGTAATCATTAAAAAAAGTTGCCACAATTTATCCTAAAAAATAAATATTTCACAACTTCAAAGGCTAAATAATCTTGCACAACAATTTCTTTAAATAGCCATAAATTATAGTTTAGGTCTAATAGTCCACAACATGGGTCCAATCATTATCTAAACTTCATAGTATATCTATTTTTTCTTATCTCCAAACTCTACACTAGATCCTTCTTGAGTAAAAACAATAATAATCTATTATTAACAACCACGTAGCTAATAATATAAGCAATTTGCACTAGAATATTTCATAAATATCTTTGTATATATGCTCTTGAATTATCTCTTACATAGTCACATCAACTCTTCTCACTTCTTCCTCTTCAAAGTTTTAGATACTACCATCCAACCATCCTTCTAAATCTCTATGTCATGACAACCATCTAAACATGCTTTAAAAAGTCTCCATGCTAACTGCACCATTATTAGAAGAGGTTCTTGGAAAAATCAATAACATGCTAATTACATGGATAACTTGTGAAATTAAAAAAGGAATATTTGTCAATAATTTATAATAAATCCAACCATTAATAGACTAATTCAATCTTATTATATGAAAACATGTAAAATTAATTAATATAGAAAAATATGCATAAGATATATGAATATCAAATTAAAACATCCATAGGACTCACTGTAAATAGATCATAAGTAAAAGATATAGGTAAACCATTTAGAACATTGTATTAATCTTTATCACATGCAAAATCATCCTCAATTACAACTGAGTATTATTTATAAATATTTTATAAATCATTATCTCTTCATTTTCTAACCTTTTACTATGCTAAAAATAAAGTAATCTTCACATTCTGAGATCAAATACTATTCTATCAAAGTTTAAATGCACATAACATATTATACAAATGAAAAAATAGTATGTTATGCACATGTCGCTAACAAATATAGATTTTAATTTTAACAATCATGATTCCATACTCAACACCTAAGAATATAATATATAGATTTTAACATATAGTTATTTGGCCCCTCCAACCTTATGCACTAGCTAATGATATGAATTTGAGTGAAAATTTCCATGCCAAAGATAATGAAATTAATGTTGCAGAAAATATAATGAGGTTGGTAGGCCTATATGAGGAATACATTGAAGATACAATGGAGAAGATGGAGAAAATGAATGAAGGTAATTTTTTACAAGGCGAATAAGGTGAAATGACAAATGCAAAAAATATTGCCAATGCATAAAGTGTTGAACATGAAATATCTCATGCAAATGCAGTTGAAATAAATGTAGTAGATGTTGACAATGAAATGGATGCAACATTTAGTTTAAATAAATACGGTTTAAGTCTTCCTATGCAAGTAAGCCCACCAGATTCGCTAAGGGAGGGAGTATCAAATCTAGTCCTCAATTTTGAAATTATTTTAGATAATTTCTCTATGCAAATGCCATAATTTTTACATTCTATCCCATTATAAATAGCTCAATATTATGCATTAGGTGGATAATAGACCGTAGAAGATGAAACATGTGATTTAGATGTTGATGAAAAAATAGTATAAATTAATAAACAAAAAATAAAATAATGTGTCTAAGTATAAATTAGTGACCAACAAACCCTAATGTTAGCATTCTTGAAATTTCCAATAGAAAAGATTGTAAAGAAATAAATAAATAATGCACTTAAGCTGAGTCAAAAAATTGCAAATTCTCACATTAGAAGACTATCAACAAATATTTATAGAATAGGATACCCAAAAGAATGAGAGTTGAGAATTGAAGGCAAGTATGAAACAAGAATCCAATAATAGGAAAGCCTTGAAGCAAGTTGAGAGGGAAAGAAGGGAAAATCAGAAACATGAAAATGTAATAGAAAGGAATAAGAGGGAGTAGGAGAAGATACATAAAATGAAACAAAAGTATCAAAAGAGAGATTTTGATAAAAGGGATAGGGAATTTAAGAACTCTAAGAGATAATTAGAGAGGTGAAGGTGCTTAATCATGTAATTTAGCTTTCTAATCAAACAACATCACATATTGAGGAAGTGCTAAACAGTCTTTCCCCAATTGGTTCATGTGGTAGCCCTCATATTTCTTTTAACATGGAAAAAGTTCCCACTAAAGACGTAACCATTGAATGACCAACAACAACTCTCCTATCTCTGAATAAATGGAATGGACACAGTTTAATTTTTTCACCTTGGATGGTGTAAGTTTTACTCTATTTGATTGGGTGAATAATCACATGTTTTGAAGATCCCAAAACTTAAACGATGAAGAGAAAGATATTACATATATGCTCTAGTGGGATGGCTCTTCTAGCGGTAATGAATCAAACCAAATAACATAAAAACAATAAGCCAATAAATTAAATCCAAGCATGACCATACAATGGACATAGATAAAAACAAACAAACTTATTGTTGCCAAGAAAAATTCCAAAAAGGTTATTCCAATTTTATGTATATCCTCTATAAAATAGAGCCTAATTGGGTTGAAGGTCAGACCAAATTTTAGTATCTATTAAGTACCCCTAACTAGAGGGTCATACTGGAAGACTGAGCCTCTAAACTTCTACTATTTTTATTTTTCGAAATTTTGGTAAAATATAACTTTTTTCAAATAACACATTTCATATTTTATTGTTTAAATTCAATTTAAAAACTAACTTTTTATATTGAATAAAATTAAATACATATTAAATTTTAGAAAAACATTGTCCATATTGCTCACATATAAATATTGTCCGTAAATAAACTAATACCCACATGATTTATCTTTATCGCACATAAATTAATGCCCATGCAATAGGTTTATTGCCCACATGATATATTTATTAGTCCAAGGGATAAACTATAGATCCATTTTACTCTAACTTACATTAATTGTTTTTTCTCTGAACCAATCATAAGGTATTGATTTGTGGGATGAAAAAATATATAATTTTTTTGAAAAAGTCAAATAGCATGCTTTTTTTGAGTAGCGAAAAAAAAATTATTTTAAATATTTTTATTGATACATAAATAAATTAAAAAATATATGTTAATACCGGCTTCACTTCAATCGAAGCACATAACCGCCATTTTTGGTAATGAAGGCATGCGAGTCTGTTATAAGCATTTATTTTGTACAGTTTGGTACTTATGTTTCCTGAATTTGAACTATTTTAAAAACTAAATGCTAGAATGTTTTACAATTCTTATTATCTTGTCAGAGATTTGGTTATTATTAAATAATTATATACATATATATTGAAATTTTGTTTTTACAGGGATTAGGTGAACAAAATATTTGTTTGACTAAGTGTTAAGGATTGAGAGGTATTCAATCAATTAAATTTATCTGATCTCAACCTCATCTTCATCTTTTTTTAAATATTTCTTGAAATTTATACCTTGGTAGATCATTAGATAACACCTTTTACACCATCATCCTCATTATTAAAATACAATATACTTATCAAAACTTAATTTTTGAATCTTCTTATTAAACTAAACCTACTATATCACTTTTTAAAAACTTTACAATTGCATGAGTATTGGCCATATTTGTTTGATTCTTTACTGTTCTGGTGAAAAGTAACAAAATAGAATACAACAGATTTATGAATCTATATTTTTATAAATATTGCCGGTGATAAAAAAGTTTACATATGGGGGATCCTAGTTCATAGACGGTCAAGTGGAAGAGTTTGATGACATAGAATATAAACCCTTACCACTGTCTTTCTTGTTTTGAAGAAAGGAAAATATGAAATCTTTTAATATAATTTGTAGATGCTAAAAAGATATGTGCAAATAGTTATATATATTGTATATATATAAATAAAATAATTGTTTGTGATTTATGTTGTTACATTCTATAATAAACATAGGTCAAATTGTAGACCCATAGTTAAATATACACACTATATATATGTATATATAAATAGGGGGGTTTTGTGTTTCATTATTTTTATAAACCGGAGCACATATCTTTAAATGTATTTACTAATATGATATGCTCCAATTCCATTTTGAGGTAACAAGCGACCTTATTGGCAAAGAAATCAATTGACCTCGAAAATATGATGTCTTTATGCCAATTCATTGTACATGTCATACAAAATATTGATTTATTAAAAAATCCGTAGAATGGGAGAAGCAAAGATGTGTAGGATACATACAAGGAAAAAAATCGAGGATGAAGGCTATAAGCCCAGTGAGAAGGGATCTAATTATTCTGCATCAAATTCGTGATGACATGCATACATAAACTTGTTATGTTTTTACTTGTTAAGGATCAATTGATCTGTAATTTCTAGTTTTAAAAGAAGTGCAAAATTCGCTACCGTTTATGCTGATGCAAATATTTGAGTGTAGTGTATGATTTGGACACTATCAAAGGTGATTGCTTGTATGGGTAAAGAAATAAATAGTCCAAATTTTCACTGTTATTAGGCAGACAAGGTAACATGGAATTTTTTTTTTGGGGAATTGTGAAATTGCTTAACTATGAACAACATAAACATTTATTGTAAGATGGATGGTATAACACTCGGCATCATCTAGTGTATTGGGCTACATTGTTATATACCCTTGGCATCGACTACTGCATTGAGCTACATTGCTAGTTAATATTAGCATAGCACTGAGAGACAATATCAAGGTGTGTTTTAAATCTCTGTTTCCCAAAAATCTTGTTGATTTGTTGAAATGCAAGGATTGTTCATTCAGTCTTGCAGATAGATCTTTTTATCCTATATATAACAATATCTACTTAATTTAGGATTTATTGAATCAGAACAATATAAGTATAGCCCCACTTACCTGAGGTCTTATTGGTGATATTCCAAATGACTCTATTGTGCTCGAATAGCTGCAAAGCACAAACTCTCATATTGAAAGGAACTTTAAAATTCCATTGATGTAAATAAACCTACCTCTTCGAATATATATCCTACTAAATCCTTGTCCACTCAAATGCCGTAAATAGCCCCTTAGTAGAATGGAAAGATCCTTGACACCGTCATATTTTATAAAATCATTTATCTTTAAAATATCTCTGAAGACAAGTTTTTTGCACTACAAACTTCCCACAGTCTGCGCCAGATTTTTTACACGATTTTTCCAAGAAGTCAAATCACATATTTATTTGTGTTAATTTTTCCCCAGATTCATTTTATTAATTTCAAAAGTAGACGTGCGCTTTTAAGGAAGTCCACACTACTTCCCCACGAATTCCACAGGTTTCATTGTCCCTCAAGATAAGATTTTCTTTTAATGCTCGCTCCCTGTCGCCATGTTTCATCCCGTTTAATACCAACAAAACTCATCGTCACACGTTCGAATATTATCAAACTGACGGTTTAGCAACACTAATCCCACAGCGTCACTTCTTAAGCTATCCCGAGTTCGAATCTTGGCACACTCTACTATTCAACATTGTTAAAATCTCCCCCAACCTCAAACCCCACGCCACAAACGAAAAGTGCACACACAAGACAAAACAACATTTTAAGGGAGTCCGTTTGAGAAAAGGGGGGAAATGGGTTTCAGAAGTGAGACCCCACAAATCGCGAGCCAGAATCTAGGACTCTGCAGTAGATTGTCTAAGAGGATGCACATCCAATTTCAATTTCCCCGATTCTCTGCCCGAAATTCAGTTAGCCTCTTCGAAATCTGAATGTCATATTTACAGGCCAGAGATTTTGGAGGAACTGAAAAGAGAAGTGTTGGATTCACATCTTCAACATCTGGAGAGCTTCGTTCAAGTTACGGATTTAGAATATTTTTTGCTTTTGGAGGAACACTGCTGGGATTTTTAAATTCACGTTAAATGACCACGTTTGTGTGGCCGAGCCCAGCCCAGCCCAGCCCAGCCCAAAAAAAAGGCTTGAATATTAAGTAAACTTGATCTCTATGCGGCTTTCGTGCGAGAAGTTTTGGATGAATTTGAGTATGACAACCTTGTTAAAAATTAAGGAAAATTTGTAATATATAAATAATTCTTTTAAGTTAAAGAAGACATATTTAGGAGTACAAAATAAATTATTTATTAAGATATATAAATGTTTTTATAATTATATATATATAATATATGGATTGTTTTTATTTGTAATTTAAAAAATATATTTATAAAAAATTCAATTATTTTAAAATATATATATATATATATATATATATATATATATATATATATATATATATATATATATATATAATTATTAAGTTTAAAATATAAATTAATATGTATTTTTATTTTATTGAGCACCCTAGACAAATATAATATTAAATTATTAATTTAAAATATATAATAAAATATTTAATCTTGATTTTTAAAAAAGTTACTTTTATAATCTATCAATAATATTGAACATAAAAAGAATTAGAAAAAAAGCCTGCTTTGTTAAGATTCGAATAATAAAATATTAAGCAGACTTAACATTTTTGCTATATTTATAATAATTTAAAATTTAAATTAATAAAATTATTTAGTATTTATATAAAATTGACACATTAATATGTATTAATCTAAATGATAATAATTTTTTTTAAAACTTAAATAAATTATTTTATTTTTATATGATTAAAAAAAATCATGTAAATTAATATGAAAAATGAAAATACTAATATTATGTTATTTAAGCACAAATAATTTCCAATTTTTAAGGTGAAAAAAGAAAATTATGTTCTTTAAAGTATATATTAGTTAAAAAACTAATGATAAAGTGTAGTTTGATACACTGATACATTTGAATCACTTTAAATGTAAATAAAATAAATTTATCTTTAAAATGATAATAACTATGTTGTTATGATAGATTTTTTTATAGTTTTTTTTTTTTTTTTTTTGCAAATTTTTATTTTTTACAAATAAAAATTAATTTATAATTTACAAATTTATTTTTAAAATGATAATACCTATGTTTTTATGATAGATTTTTTCATAGTCTTTTTTTTTTTTCTTTTCAAATTTTTATTTTTTACAAATTAAAATTAATTTATAATTTTTATTTTTCAATTTTAAAGAGAATTAAGTTATGATTATGGTAGGGGCATTAAAAAATACTGTTATTTAAAATATTTAAGACTTTTTATTAATTTAATGAACCCATAAATTTATAATTATTTTATTTCAAAAATTATTTATTTATGAAATTAAACGTAAAATAAATATATAAAAATATTATGTAAACAAAAAAATATTTTACAATGATTGGGTGGAAATTTTTAATTCTCTTTTTAAAAAAAAAACTATCATGGATAATTCCTGATACACATTTGAGGAAATTGACAATCCCTATTCACAAGACCCTTAACTCTCAAGAGGTGATTCCTCTCTTTACGGATATCCTAAATATTTTTAAGAAGAAGAATATGGAAGTTGTGCCTCTATAGGTTTAGAAGTAAATATTTGCATTTTTATTGGCCTCAAGTTGGGGATTCTAGACATAGATAAGGTTGGAGGGTAAGTGCATAAAATTGGGGAATAAAAAGTAGTTTACTTATGAACATGTTTTTTCTGAAATTTAAGAAGTCTAAATTTATGTAGATTATTTGACATATCTATACTCTAAATTTGAAGATGGTGTAAAAACATAAAATGTATAATTTTGAGTCTAGTTTTAAAAACACTATTTTAAAAAAAATAAAAAATTGTTAAGCATAACTAAATCTAAAATCAAAAATTTAAAAAGGAACACATTTTTTAAAATAAAATAGAGTAGATAGATGATCATATGATGCACCATTTTTTTTAGTAACATTTAATATTATTAAAAACCATTTGAGTAAAATTTAGATAATATATTAGAGTTTGTGACCTATTTTTTAATATTTTTTTAATAAATAATTTTTTTAATGAACTTTGCAAGTAAATAGATATGTAAAATTGATAAAAACATAGACAATCATCTATGTTGTGCATCTAACTACCTAATTTTTTTTCCTAATATGTGTAAAATTAGACCTAATTTGTAATCATAAACAAAAAAATTTACATGAACATGTATAGGAATGTATAGTGAGAAATCAACATAGTTTGAAACCTTAAATTAATCAAAAAATTATAAAAACCATATTTTTGGAAAGAAGAGAGTGTTTTCATCATGATGGTATTAATTTTTTGAATTTTAACTTTTAAATTCATAGTGTATTTAGTGATTGAAGTTGAATTATATTAATTTTTTTAATCAAAACTCTCAGACTTGACTGTAGATTAACATGTCCAAGCCTTTGGCTCGAGAACCCAAGTCATTCTTGAACCAAAAAGTACAATTTTTTAATTCAAATTCAAATATCATGATTGTGTTAATAACATGATCATGATATTAATGCATTCATATTATTAACCATGTTAATAATGTGATTACATTAGTTAATATCATGTTAATAACGTAATTGCATTATATATTCATAATGTTAGAAAAACCTAAATTTACTCTATCTCAAATTTTATTTATGATCTTATATATTTTTGAGCTTCCTAAAAGTGGTGTTATTTCATGTGATATGGGAAAGGTCCTTAATCTTGGATAGTAAATTAAGGTGTCGTGATAGAATTGTCAGATATTTCCAATATTCTAGTTGTAGATAATTTAAGTAACTAAGAGATAAATGTTTTGTTTTAAGTTTGACCATATTCTTTAAATATAAAGTGGTCGTGCATAATATTTTTTTAAGTTTAATTATATTTCCTAAATTTGAATTATTTTCAAAATTAAAATATTATAACCTTTACAATTTTTTTTGCCTTAAAGAGATTTGATTATTATATAATTAGAAAAAAATAATTTATTTTTGATTGAAATTTTACTTTTACACTATTAAAATTTATATCTTGATAGATGGCTAGATAACACTTTTTACACTATCATTCTCACTATTAAATTATAATCCATTTAATTAAAACTTATTTTTTTATTACATGAATATTGGCCATATTTATTTGATTATTTACTGTTATGATGAAAAAATAGCAAAATGAAATATAACCAGTTTATAAATCTTTAGTTTTATAGATATTGCATGTAATAAAAAAGTTTACATATGGGAAAGCCTAATTCGTAGACAGGCAAGTGGAAGAGTTTGATGACTCGGAATATAAACCCCTACCACCGTCTTCCTTGTTCAAAAGAAAGAAAAATATGAAATCTTCCAATACAATTTTCACATCTAAAAAGATATGTGCAAATAGTAATATATATGCATCACATATGAATTATTTTTTAGTTGCGTTGTTATATGCCACAACATAACTAAAAAATATATACCAAATATATATATATTATATATATACTTATAAAGGGATTGTTTATGATTTATGTTGTTACAGTTCATAATAAATATGGGTTTTTAATATGGGTTAAACTAGAAACCTATAGTTAAATATATATATACAAATACAAATATAAATATAAATAAATAGATAGGGAGGTTTTGTGTTTCTTTATTTTTATAAACCAGGGCACATATCCTTAAATGTATTTGCCTAAAAATTATTTAGAGTCAAATGTTTTTTCTTTACCTATTTATTTTACTGGGTCGAGTTGGACATTGCACTACACTCAAACGCTGTTATCTGCTACTTGTTGTGTGGTACAATTGTTTTCCCCAGAAATATCAAGTCCTGATTTGACAGTGGTCAGAAGGCGATTTGTAATTTATTTTTATTTTTATTTTTTCTAATAATTCAACTGCCACTGTCTGCAAACCTCATATTACTTGAGGAATAGAGTTCGCTTTTTCTTAAAGAACTAGGTATGAATGGATTCATTCCAACCAATTTAATATGCTATACTTGAATTCCATTTTGAGGTAACAAGCGACCTTATTGGGAAAAAAATACAATTGGCCTCGAAAACATGTTGATGTCTTGATGTATCTGTCACACAAAATATTGATTTTTTCAAGAATCGATAGTATGTGAGAAGCAATTTTGTGTAGGATGCATACAAGAAAAAAAATTCAAGGGCGAAGGTTATAAGCAACACATCAATGAGAAGGGATCTGATTATTCTGCATCAAATTCGTTGTGTCATGCATATATAAACCTGTTATGTTTTTACTTGTTTAGGATCAATTGATCTCTAATTTCTGGTTTTATAAGAAGTGAAAAATTCGATATCGTTTTCACTTGTCCCTCAGGATAAAATTTTCTATTAATACTCACTCCCTGTCGCCATTTTTCATCCCGTTTAACACGAACAAAACTAATCGTCACACGTTCGAATCTTAACAAACTGACTGTTTAGCAACACTAATCCCCCAGCGTCACTTCACAAGCCATCCCGAGTTCGAATTTGGGCAAATTCTACCATTCAACATGGTTAAAATCACCCCTAACCTCAAACCGCACTCGACAAACGAAAATCGCACACACAAGACAAAACAACATTTCAAGGGAGACCGTTTGAGGAAAGGGGGAAAATGGGTTTCTGAAGTGAAAGTCCACAAATCCCGAGCCAGAATTCGATTGCGCACCTACAACACCAATTTCAACAGGCCGCTCGCGCTTATGACCGTGCAGTGGATTGTCCAAGAGGATGGAAAGCCAATTTCAATTTGCCCGATTCTCTGCCCGATATTCCGTTGGCCTCTTCGAAATCTGAATCCCATATTTACAGGTCGGAGATTCTGCAGGAACTGAAAAGAGAAGTGTTGAATTCACATCTTCAACATCCGGAGAGCTTTGTGCAAGTTAAAGAATTATAATTTTTTTTTGCTTTTGGAGAAACACTGCTGGGATTTCTAAATTCACGTTAACCTAGATTACCATGCGGCTTTCGTCCCTTCACTCGACAAGTTATGGGTGAATTTGGGTATGATAACAATGTTATAATTATGAAAATTTGTCATATATAAATACTTGTTTTAAGCTAAGGAGTTTTATTTAGGACTATAAAATAAATTGTATATAAAGATATATAAATATTTTTATAATTTTATATATATATATAGATTGCCTTTATTTGTAATTTAAAAAATATATTTATAAAACGATTTAATTATTTTAAAAATATATATTTAATCTCTTTAAATATTTTATCATTAAATTTAAAATATTCATTAATGTGTATTTTTATTTTATTGAGCATTTTACACAAATATAATATTAAATTATTAATTTAGAGTATATAATAAGATATGTAATCCTGATTTTTAAAAAGTTATTTTTATAATTTAATAATAATATTAAATATAAAAAAAATTAGAAAAGAAGTATATATGTGTAAGATTCGATTAATAAAATTTTAAGCAATTTAACATTTTTGCCATACTTGTCATGATTTTACTTTTAAACTAATTAACAAAAGTGTTTAGTGTCCATATTAATAATTTAATATGTAAAAACCTCTATTAATAAATGAAAAATAAAATATTTTTCTAAACTTACAAAAATTGTTTCATTCTTATATGATTAAAAAAATCATGTAAATTAATATGAAAAGTGAAAATAATAGTATTATGCTATTTACATTGAGAGAAAAATTATAATTCTTAACTTGTGAGATGAAAAAATATTTTTATAAAATAAATTTCTATTTTGATTAAAATTAATGGAAGAAGGAATAATCTTTTTAAAGAGAAAATTATGTTCTTTAAATTATATATTAATTGAAAAATTAGTGATAAATTATAGTTTGATACATTGATATTGTAAATGTAATTAAAATAAATTTATTTTTAAAGTAATAATACTTATGTTGTTATGATAGTTTCTTTTCATATTGTTTTTAATGTTTATCTTTTACAAATCAAAATTAGTTTATTATTTTTATTTTTCAATTTTAAAGAGAATTAAATTATGATTATGGTAGGGGCATTTAAAAATTAGTGTTATTTAAAACATTTAAGATTTTTCATTAATTTAATGAATTCATGAATTCTTAATTACTTTAATGTATGTAGAATTAGACT
The DNA here is from genome assembly GCA_037957365.1 of Torreya grandis. Lineage (NCBI taxonomy): Eukaryota > Viridiplantae > Streptophyta > Pinopsida > Cupressales > Taxaceae > Torreya > Torreya grandis. The sequence continues at coordinate 729,424 of JARHVA010005033.1, forward strand.
TAGTTTGTGACCATATATTTATTTGGTATTTGGATCAATGAAAAAAATGCATGAATATGTATAGACATGTATATTTACAGTATATAATGGTATAAAAAAGGTATAGTTAGAAATCAACATAGTTTGAAACCTTAAATTAGTCAAAAATCTATAAAAAATCATATTTTTGCAAGATAAGAGCGTGCTCGTCACAATAGTAGTAAGTTTTTGAATTTTACCTTTGAAATTCATAGTGTATTTGATGATTAAAGTTGAATTTTATTATTTTTTATTAGAACTCTCAGAATCAACTGTAGATTGACAAGTCCAAGCGTTTAGCTTAGGAATATAATCCATTCCCAAGCACAAAAGCACAATTTTTGAATTCAAATTCAAATATCATGATCATGTTAATAACATGATCATGGTATTAACACATTCACATTATTAAATACGTTAGTAACGAGATCGCATTAGTTAGTGACGTAATCATGTTAATAACGTGATCATATTATATATTCATAATGTTTAAAAAACCCAAAATTTCCCTTTACCATAAATTATATATATAATCTTATATATTCTTGAGCTCCCTAATAGTGGTGTTATTTCATGTGATATGGTAAAAGTCCTTAACCTTAGATAGTAAATTGAGGTGTCGTGGTATCACATTAGACTTCAAACAATTTATGGGTATTTTAGTATGTTGACTTGACTGCTTATAATTACATGGTTTTAAGGTCTAACTCAGTATATATTTTATGATATAACTTATTTTATCATGAGATGTCATAAAATATATATATTAATTTCCTATGGCCAAAACTTAGCCTTTGGAGTACCAATCTAGTTGTGCATCTGAATTAAATTATGGCTATTTTGAGTCCCTTCAACCTAATTTCATGAATATAAAATGTGATTTGGGGTTTGATCATCTCCAATTTATTTATTTATGACTATTAACATCATTTAGACTAAGAATTAAGTTTGTAATATTTAGTTTTGCCTAAATCACTAGAATGATTACCCCATTTGACTAATTCACTCAATATATACGATAAAATGGGGTATAATGACAACTTAAAAACTTATTCTATAGTCACAAATAGGTCTAAGTGTTTCAAATTTTCCTCAATTATCTTTGTGATTGACCCTATGTACCCTAAACCATATACACATTAAAATGTAAGCCCTAAATTCTATACCCTAAATTATAAATCATAAACTTTCCCTATTTACAAATTGATTTAGTCCCAATTAACATCCTTGTAGTAAGAATTAGGTTTATATGGCATAGAGAGATTAGACATTATATACACCTTTAAACCCAAACCCTATGCCCTAATCCCTAATCCCTATAACATAAATTGTAATCACTATGCCCTAATGCCCACTACATGGCGCAAACATACATGCCCTATGATATAATTAATTTTATCATGAGATGTCATAAAATGAAATTTTTTAAAGCTATGGTCAAAATTTAGCCTTTGGAGTACCAATCTAGCTATGCATCTAAAGTAAATTGGGATTATTTCAAGCCCCTTCAACCTAATTGCATGACTTTAAAATGTGATTTGGGGGTTAATCAACTCCAATTTAATTATCTTGATTGAATCAAAGAAACATTATTTAATTATATACAAGTTATGCATGTATAGAATGTGGTTTTGAGTTAAATAAACTTGAAGTCATTAGCTAATGAATTGATATCTCGACTAGTTAAATTATGGAGCTAATTAGTGTCAAAATGAGCCACATGAACCTATTTCAAATTGTATATTATGTGAGTTAGAGTGAAATTAACCCTGATGTCATGTCATATATAATTAACCAAAGAGTTTATTCATTTAGTCAAAGGAGGCATATTAGGCCAATTTGAACCCCTTTAAAAGCAAGATATGATTTAGGGAAAAATTAAAAGTTTAATTATATCATGAATTGATCTAATTAATAAATTTGTGCAACTAGGGGCACAATTTGGTAAAATATGAGCTACCTAAACAAAATTTATGGCTCAATCAATTGTATAATGTGTATGCAACATGTATGACTTAACTAGCCCTAATTTTATCATAAATGCAAACATAAAGGTAATTTTCATAAATAGGTGAACAAACAACCTAAATGTTATTTAATTACCTTAATGATTGGACCCTATATTTGATATCTTAAACCCTAAATCTTGTAACAATTAACTTCAAACCTAAACCCTATATCATTTACCTTAAACCCTAAGCCATAAGCCCTAAACCCCAAACCCTTTAAATTGTACACCTTAAACCCTAAACCAATAAATTTATCCCAAATTAACATACTTTATATATAATAAGAATTAGGTTCCTAAGGATGAACTTGATCAAAATTGGATCACTAATTAAACCATAATGGACTTAATTAAATTAATTTGTGATGATGTGGGGGCTAATTGAGCCCAAAATTACTTTATTTACTTATAGATATAGGTTCAAGGATCTCATATTTACCCCAATCACCTTCACAATTGTACCTTATATACCCTAAAAACTATACCCTAATCCCTAATACATAAATTTCCTAATCCCTAAAATCTAAACCATAAATGTAAACTCTTTTAACCCTAAACCAATCATTTTAGCCCAAACTAACATCATTTAGAGAAAGAATTATATTTTTGATTGACCCTATGTACTATAAACCTAACACCTATATCTTAAACCATAAACACTATACCCTAAATTGTAAACCATAAACTTTATCTTTTTACTAATCAATTTAGTCCTAATTAACATCCTTTGTAGTAAAAATTAGGTTCACATGGCATAGAGTGATTAGACTTTATATACACCCTTAAGCCTAAACCCTATATGCCCTAATCCTTAATCCCTAAACCCTACATGCCCTAATCTATATCCCTAAACCCTAAAAAATAAATTGTAATCCCTAATGCCCTAACCCTTACACCCTATGATCTAATGCCTTAGTCCCTAATCTATATTAAGTATAATGTAGTCACATTATTAAATAATGCAATCCTATTATTTTTAATATAGAAAAAAATCAATTCTTAATGTCTATGTTTAACCCCAACTGAGTATTCAGAATAACATGATCACATTATTAAATAATGTGATCATGTTATTCTTAATATACACAAAACTCACTTTTTAATGTGTACATTGAAGCATAACATAGTATCAAGAATAACGTGATCATATTATTGAATAATGCAATTGTATTATTATTATTATTATTATTATTATTATTATTATTATTATTATTATTATTATTATTATTATTATTATTATTATTATAGACTAAGCTTAATTTTAAACATCTATATTTAACCCAAATTGAGAATTTTGTCTCCACAAACATTCTCTACGTACCTCTATGGGACTTACAATACATGTGTAATTTTAACACAACCTTTGAAAGGCTATCAATTATTTTAGATGGGTGATGGATCACATTCAAAGAAGAGGAAAATGTGGAAAAACATAACACTAGAATAATTATAATATTTGAGAGAGAAAAACAAGATACGAATGCAAAAACTTTTTGGTAGACAATGTACAAACCATAGTTGTGATGAACCAAATGCCATATATAATGAGGAAATTGATAATAATGAATTAAAAAATGACTAAAATGAGCATAATTAATTAAAAAATGATGAAATTGACCATAATGAAATAAATAATAATAAAATTGACAATAATGAATTGGATAATGTTGCAAGTTTACATTCAAAGTTCCAAGTTTTTTATTTTGTTGATGATGAGTCTATGTATGATGCTTCACCCCCATGAATGAAAAAAAATTCATAGAAAAAAAATGATGAGTTTAAAAATCAAGAAAAATTCATGCAAACGTATAATAAAGAAATAAATAATGAAGAAAGTGTCATCCCATGTCTAAACATTGAAACTAATAATGGTTTGGAAACACCCTCTCAACAAATTCAACCATTAACAACACATATAATAATTGTGCATAGAGAAAACAAGTACTTAATTGAAGTTGATGGAAATATTTTAGAACCAATGCATAATAAAATGTTTGATTGCCATTTAATAAGACTGGCTCAAAAATTTGGGATAGTTTCTTTTAAAATTTAGATTATGATATTCAAAGATGTCAATTATTTGTTTCATTGATAAAATTGATTAAGATGAGACCTATAATGTACATATTAATACAAATAACATCTAACATGGATGATGAAAATAATGAAATCATTGAAAATTTACATGATGCATATCATACTATAACCCCAAAATCATGCACCCAAGATTGTAATGATTTATGGTGTATACTTATAACTTATGCAGTATAGTGATCAAACAGGGAAAAATGAATGGTTTCAAAAACAAGTTGAACACTTAATATAAATAGAAAAACATTAGTGAAAGCAACTAAAAGATGTGAAAGACTTAATAGAACTAATACCAAAGACATTCTCTGGTACACTTCCAAAAAATAAAAATGCTATAGTTGATACTCTCAAAGAGTTAGTTGTTTAATTTTGGAAAACTAATATAAGATTTTCACCTAATGTAAGAGATGTAGTGAATAGAAGAGTTGTTTCTATATCATAAACTGCATTAGATATATTTATTTGATATGACTCAAACACAATTTTACTCTAAATTTTTGATAAAACATATATAGATTTATATTTTTCAAAGATATTTTTAAATGGACAAACATTTTTATGTAAAAATAATTCACTCATGCACCACTTATTATTTTAGGTAACATATTAAATGTTCAATGAACTTTGATGTTTTTCTCCATATTTATTGTACTTTACATACTAACAACATTTTTTAGCAGTGTGACATGGAATTGCTACCAAAATTAGCTAAATAATGTATTCCAACTATCTTTTGTAAAAGATCATATTGACAATTATTTTATAACAAATCATGTTTAAATAAAAATTACAGCTTTTGTTGTGGATTATCAAAATTAAAAAAGTGTATCCATGAGGATATTATAAGTGTAATTGGATAGGAATTAGTTGGTTTAAGAAATTATAAATTAGTGGCTTATCAAGTACAGTATGGAAAATAATCTAAAAAGTCTGAGCTTGTTACAAAAATGATACCTATTTTTGAATTTTTGGTCAAATTTAGGGAGAAAATTGTTTATAAATATTCAAATCACACACATATGGCTAGATGGTTTGATGAACATTGAAAGATAATAAGGGATACATTCCCACTTGGTATGATTGTTTTATTAGTTAACTTTGCTTAAAATTACACATTCAAACCCAAAATAGAGGTTCAATCGTAGTATTACAACTCATCACAAGTTACCATATTCATTCATATAGCATTCATATATGCACCTAATAGTATAGAGAAATAATGGAAAATATTAAGGGAGTACCATGTATATGTCAATGATGATTGATAGTATAGATTATGTGCAAGGTTTTTTTCATAGGTTCTATGAATAGTTGAGTCATAGGAACATTACTTTCAATCAACATTACATTTGGTTAGATAATTACACATCACAATTCAAAACTACATAAATGTTGTATTGGTTGAGTATGATGTACGTTACCACTGGTGTAAAACATATTTGGAATTTCACTGAGGATATGCATGGAAAAAGGGAGCATGACAGTGTTGGATCATGTGTAAAAAGAGCTATTTTAAGGGAGGAGTTTATTATTGAAGAGGATGCTCATTTGACAAATGGCAAAACTATGGTTGAATCATGTGATGAGAACATGTGTCATGGTGCTTAACTAAATTCTACTATTTGTATATATTTCTGGTTAATAAAGGAATAATACTTGGTAAAATATGAGGATTTTATAATTCTAATAGGTTCAAGTGACCTTAACTCATTTCATATCTCAAATTCATGCTTTTAGACTGTTCATATGAGACACTTGGCATGTTTCTTTTCTACATACATAGACTCTTTTTGGAATGAGTGTGAGTCACAAGAGAAGGTGAATGATAGAGCTCCAAAACTTTAATTCCACCCCAATTTAATATGTTTATAATGTAATTTTTCAATAAATAATCATCAAAACCATAGTTATACAACCACAACATAAACTTTGGCAACATTTGTTGTTAGTGTTTTCACACTTTTGAACGGTAGTGAAATCTTGGTTTAAGATGGATTTGAACATCATGGAAGTGTGATAACATGTAATTTGTAAATTTTTATGTGATTTAACTTATATATTATTAGGTGGAGGTTTTAGAGGCATAAATGGTAGTTGGATTTCAAGAAGTTGCTTGTTCAATGACAAAAAGTTGCATTTTTGGACCCATCACTGAATCTTGTCCAATGGATTCATATTGAGGGTTCTAATTGAGATATTTGGGTTCTAATTAGATTGAATAAATAGGTTTTGGATATATTTTATTATTCATGGAAATGAATTATAGGTTTTATTTTATGCTTGTTTGAACTTAGGCTAAAATATTCATTTTTTTGTATTAGGAAGGGTGTTCTTGAAGATGAAATGGGTGGTGGGTTTATCGATCGAGCCTGATTAGAAGATAATAAACTAGTAATATATGTTATTTTATACCACATATAGGTATTTTTATGGTCATTATTTGGTCAAGAAGCATCAAAACCAAAGTTCCACAACCACAACTTAAACTTTGATAACATTTGTTATCAATGTTTCCACACTCTTGAATGCTAGTGAAATACACTTACAGGTGGATTTGAATGTTGAGTTAGTGTGATAAAATTTAATTTTACTATATAAACATGATAAAATTTAAAAAAAATTAGTTGGTGGTCCCATAGGTAAAAATGGTAGTTAGAGCTCAAGAAGTTGCTTGTTCGATGCTAAAAAGTTACATTTTTGGAACTATCACTGCAACTTATCCAACAAATTAATCTCAAATGTTACACATAGATAATATAGTGTGAGATCATAGGTATTAAATAGGTATATTAGTGATATTATGGTTCATATAAATGACTTACAAGTTTTATTTTATGTGTTCTAGAAATTAGGCTACAAAATTGAATTTTTTTGTATTAGGAAGGGCATTCTTGAGGCTGAAATAGGTGGTGGGTTTGTCAATAAAGCTTGATGAGAGTCCAATAACATGTTATTATATATTAAAATACCCCATATATGTGTTTTTAGTGTCAATTTTTGATTAGGAATCATCATAAAAATAGCTTTATGAAGCTCTCAGCCTGTAGAAATTATAACTAAATCTAAAGTAAGGGTTTCATGAGTAAAACACCTTTAAAAATAAAAAAATTGAACAATAAGTTATTAAAATTTATGATTATTTAATAAATATATATTATAACTTATTCCAAGCATTAGGTTGACTATAGGTTTATAATTTTAGGTATAGAGGACTATTTTTATGTACACTTGTAGAAGACAATTTTTGAGAAAGTTGTGCATAAGGTAAGATGTGTTTTTGGTTAATTTGAGTTATCTAAACTCGAGTAAGGGTTAAAAAATCATAAAATTGATAAAATATTACTATAAATATAATTTTTAAGAGCTACAGACTCTATTTTGATCAATTGACCTATTGGAGCAACAACTAGTTCTACAGACCTAGAAACTTAAAAAGATCAAATTTGAAAATGAGAGATATATCTCTTAGAGACCTATAGACAGTTTATTTCTTGTAAGTTTTTAAATGTACATAAATCCTTGAATATTCCTAAGACCTATACCAAGTTTCTTAAATAATATTAATCAAAATAAGGAGAGTATATTTGAGAGATTAGTGACTAGTTAAGAGCAGACTTAATGAGTAATTGACTAGTTTAAAAGAAGATTGTTTGAGAGTGTATTTTCAATTGAGTTGACAATAAAAATGGATAATTGAGGTTATAATTCTTCATGATCTTATACTGTATGAATAGGACTTTCATATCCTTCTTAAACATAGTAGAGTAAACTATGCATTAGGTGGTATTAGGGGATGATAAAGGGTTTTGGTAAAATATGGATCATTATATCATGAGTGAATATTTTATTTCAGTTGGTAAGGTTGTCTTTCATCAGAATAAAAAATTATAGTCATGTTTTTGTAAGTTTAGAAAAGATAAGTTACAAAGACAAATAAGTAGGGCACTTACATGGTCACCAAAAGGAGTTCAGTGTAGAAGAGGAATTGATAGAGATTATTCAAGAGGTGGGGGAAAATATAAAGGAACAAGAATCATAGAAGGCACATAAATAGTATGCCTAGTTTCAAGAAAAGGTAATCAAAAAGTCATTAGAGATAGGTGAAGGTGAAATATTAAGTAACTTACAAGTATAGGTATCAAAGTTAGAAATTTATAAGGATTTACAAATGATTTAATGTCTTTTCATGATACAAGTTCAAAAATTATTGGGTATAGTTTTCAAGTAAAATCAAATTTTGTTAATGATCAATTGAAAAGTTATAAATGGGTGATGAAAAATGCAAAATAGATAAGAGTGTCATTAATCGTTTCGACTACACAATCAAAAAAACTTTAATTTAAAAAAATATGGGAGATTTGACATTTATAGCATTAAAAAGAACAAAATTTTAATCATCATTTATGTACAACATTAAATATGATATTCAATAGATAATAGTTTGTAAGATCAAAGAAACACTATAGAATACCATTTTTAATTAACATTTAATATCAATTAGATAGATTTCCATGATATGCATACAATATAGGCACATATATACAATGTCAATAGTACATAGATTGCCATCATAGTCATACAAAAAATAATATCTACCAATATAGTATTTAATATTAGTTGAATGCCATATACGCATATACAATACCAGAAATACATAAATTTACATATAGGTATATAAAAAAGAACATATCATGTAAGCCATCATATTCATCAAATAGCCTCCCTCTCTTTTCCTTGCTCAAAGAAGACTCTCTATGGGATGCCTTACTAGTAGATGGAGATCCCTATAATGCCTTGGATTTCTTGAAGGTCTAACTATGGGTACTATGCTCATATCTTGCTTGTAGATGAATCTGTTCAAATACAAGTATTATTATAAAATTAATATAAAATGCATTCAAACAATTTTTAAGAAATTAATTTTAAACTATAATAAAAAATAATTTAAACATGCACTTACTGCAAGCTCATAGTCCTACGCAATCTATTTTTGATGCTCAAAGAAGTCAGTGGCAAGCTCATCTATTGGAATAATCATCTGAAATAGGGGGATATGAGAAGTTACCATACTAATCATCTGATTAGGAATATTAGATATCATAGGACAACCCTACATACACAATACATTCACATAAGTTATATTTTCCCCAAGTATGTAGTAAAATTATTAAAACAAGTCTATTTTTACAATTCAAAGTTACAAGTTAATATAGAGCTCTAGGAATACCTGTGTAGATGACATTGAAGTAATAATGCCCATGTCTATCTCGACTTGTAGTGTTGGAATAGTGTCTACTTGAGACATCAACTATCCATGTAAACAAGGTCTCACTTAATACACACACACACACACACACACACACACACACACATACGGAATTTTTTTCTCAATGTAAACCAAGATATATATGGCAAGATATTTCAATGTGTATATCATGAAAAGATAATATAAACTAAGAATCATGGAAGTGTAACTACCATGTGCAACATATAATGGCAAAGAAAAAAAAAATCATGTTGGAGGTAATATTAAAATTTTAATACATGTAGGAAGTGTGAGTGGAAGAGTAGGAGGTGAAAAGAATAGTAGAACTTCAAGAAGGTAGAGTTAGGAAGAGAAAAGGAATAAGAGACTTATCAAGAACTCTGGCCTTACTTGTAAAGCCTCTTTGGATAGATCAAAATGTAAATAAGTATCTAGAGGTTTATGATCAATCCTTTGGTGGTCATATCTCTAGTCAAATAAGATTCAAGTCAGTATTCTACAGGTTCAAATTGGTGAAACCCATGTTTCAATACTCTATCTTCAGTCACAATAAAAAAATAGAAGAACATAGATAGTTTAAAGTGCCATTATAAATGATTTAAAGATTATCAAGGGATATAGGATATGTATCAAATTAATGTAAACACATTAAAACTCTCAATAATATTGATAAAATGAAAAATACAATGGAAGACTATATATAGTAAAATTTGCAACAATTTTAAGTGTGTTGAGTCATAAAGAAAGACATATAGAGTTCTTAAAAATAGAGTTGAGGATTTAAAGTATTATGAATTTTGTGGGATATTTTTTTTCCATGTGTGTGATTCTTTGAATTTCTCTCAAATAAAGGTAAAGGTTCTTAAGGGTTTTTTTATTCTATTTGTTGACATAGTCATGTTGGAGGGGTACACAATTTTATAAAACTACATGTTGGGATTGATTTAGTATAGAAAAATGAAAATAAATAGCTTGAGAAGATGTGTGGGCTAAGGGTAGATCCATTTCAAGACTTGTAACATTTGATAAGGGTCAAAAGGTCATTCTAGCTCATTTATTATCCTCTCAGGTAGGTGTAAGACTAAGACAAAACAAGTTAGGGTTTAAAACTGGAAAGTAAGATAAAAAGTGAATTAAATAATGAAAAGTTAGTAGAGTTTGTGGACAAGTGTATTTATATAGGAAGAAGAGGATTTTTATGTTTTACATTTGATTTGAGTCTGTATAGTATGGTTTCACTGTCAGTACCCTTGAATTATGCCTAATAGACCTAATTATTTATGAGGGGTGTTAAGTTAGGTGTTCTCCAAACAGAGTTAAATTATGAAAGCTTGTGTGAAGCTATGTAATTTAAATGAATATTTTAATGTTGGTTTGTTTTGGTTGGGAGATTTATAGTTTACTCAGAATAAGGAGGTTTGCCTCAAAATAGGGTTAGTGGAAGGAAGGTGTCAAATAGGAAAGAAGAGTCAAGTGAAGAGTTGAAGCCTGGTGGTTGTGTGGAATGGTTGTATGCATGAAATGAGATGTATTTTAGTAGTTAAATGGTCTTATTAGTATTTTGGATGGACAAAATCAAAGTACCATGTAGACTTATGAAAACACATAAGAAGATTGTCAAGAACAGATTAAGGATAAAGAGAGAGAACATGAAAATAGAGTATGAACTAAGGAGGTCGACATTAAAAGTAAATATTATAGAGGTATTTGATTATTAAAATGAATTTAAGTAGAGAAGGAGGATTAAGTGAATACAAGGAGGCTTAAGTTCAATCAAATATGTAAGAGTGAACAAGAAAGACCTAGTAAATGAAAAGTTATCAAATAGATAAAGTGGTTGAAGACATAAGAAAAAAAAGGATAAGAAAAGACTATATTTGGGTATTTAGCAAAAGTGTGTGTTTCCATCCATATCAAGAAAGCTTGTTACAGCCTATGAATCAAGATCCTTGATGGATAAATTTAACTTAAACTTACAAGGAAAATATAAATAGACTAAATGTACATAGAGCATAAGATTAACTCAAAATTTTACCTCTATATAGGTAAAAGCTATCATCCTAATAAAGATAAATGTAGTAGTTGATGGGCCAAAAGATGGATTCAAAAATGTAAATAATGGCTACGTTAAATTAAATGCTATAAATGTCGACTATGATGTTGAAGGCATCATCACCTCTAGGGATATGAAAAATGACATATTATTCAAACTTATATGTAAATTAATTATTAACTAAATTAAAATTCTAAATATAACATAAATTTAACATGACATTTCTAGAAAATGTTCCTACATTTGTCTAATGGATGATATCTACACACCAAATGTGTGTTCCAAAAAATCATCACTCATATTTATAATATCCAATCCCTTTAAACCATCATCACCATCATCATCAAAAAGTTTAGTGCACATAGTTCCACAAGAACTAAAAGGGTGGCATCAGGTATGCACACTAGATGGCATATCTCTAGCATCAGTCTGTGAGAGCCTACTCATATGGTGAATGAGTGTATCAATGAGTGAACTAAGTGCATGTAGAGTTTTGATTTCCATAAGCTACTGAACTACGAATGGGATCATGGGCTCAAGTGGATTTTGGATATAAATCCTTAAAATTTGATTAGGTGCATGATGTGTACCTAGTCAATCTTATGTAGAGCCTTTCACTCGACCTTGAAACTCACTATGATCAAAATAGTTTGAAATAACATTTAGGATAAACTCATAATAGAGTTTCATAAAAAATAGAATGGGGCCTTGTGTTTGTTACATGATGGATAATAAAACACCATCCACCATTAGTCCCAAAAATTGGTTGTGATTAAATTATGTTGACAACAATGGATTAGAAATTATTTAACAGTTACCAAAAATGGTGCATTATTGGTTGGGTCAATGAATAAGGCATAAATGGAAGATTTTGATATTTCCCTATTCTTGACCTAAGGTGCTCACAATTTGTTAGCATAATAATCCCTACAACAATCCTGATCTGAATCCCATCTATTAATTTGACTGGTCATAGAGTAAATTTAACCTAATACTATTTCTAGAGAATTGGATAGGTAGGTGCAGTCAGTGTTGGTGGAAGTGGGATCCCTCATTCTCTTAATTAATTCTTCAATTTCAATTTTATTTCCCATAATGTAATCAACTAGACTCTCATGACTGCCTAGGGGATTTTGTATAACTGTAAGATGCTTAGGTAGACGGATAGGAGGAACAAGAAGGTTCTATGGAGGGTTAGGCAAAAGAATAAGATGGTTAACAAGAAAGGATATTCAAAAAAAAAAATTACCACTAAAATTTAATAAAATTATTAAAAATTAAGGTTAAACAATGAAAATTACTAAAAATTAATAAAATTTAGGGTTAACAAGTGTAGTGTTTTAGCACTTACCTCTTTTATGTGGTAGAATTGTTAATTCATGGCTTTTTGGGATGAGTTATAGTAAATTTTAGCCTCTCTCACCCAAAATGCAATCATGAAATGGCAAGGTTAACAAAGTAAGCTCGATTGCAAAATGAGGAATTTTGCATTCGAGTTTTAGCTTTAGTTTTTTTTTTGGTTAGATAGGTAGCATGATCATGATATTATAGTAATCACATTATTGAAAAAAATAATAAAATGATCATGTTATTTAGGCAATCACATTATTATTTTAAATAACATGATTATGTTATAGATTTATAATTATTGAGCCATAAGTTAAATAACATGATCACATTAATTAAATAATGTGGTCAAATTATTTAATAATATGGTCACACTACTGAAAATGTCCAAAAAATTATCCCCCAACTTCATGCACTTACCCTGGACATTCAGTCCTAAGAAGAAAACTTATGAATCTTTAAGGTCCTTGATTCTCCCTTTAACACTCATTTCACCATTAGAGGGGTCAGCTTGGGAGGACCATAGGGACTACGATAATGACTATAGGGGAATGAAGGCTTTGGATATGCTAGGGATAATTAGTGTGGTTTCCCAAGGGATTATGATGAATGGTTGGTAGCATGAGCAATAGAACCTATTTATGGATTTTGTTTCTTGGAGGGTGCGTGTTTAGGGTTTATGGATTGGGTATTTGGTTATCTTTCATTGTGTTATATGGTTGTATTTTTGTTGGTGGTTTAAGATTTTTAGTTTGATGGATGTTGTTCACTTCTTAGCATGTCCTAGTTTTTTATCTGATGGGTTCAAGGTTTTTTGTAAGTTCATTCATTTTTTAATAAAGGATAAGGAACCCATAAACCCTCAACTAACTAGAAATAAAATAACATAAAATTTTACTTTATATAGGCATAATGCCCCTTGGTCAATGGATGAAAAATATGACATAAAAATCTTTGATGACCATGCCAACACTCATAATCATTATGTGTTGTAATCACAACATGAAAATGTATATTGGTAACCAATTATTTAGAATAATGTAATTATAAACTACATTCCAAATTATGTTTAAAAAATAAATAAAATTTTACATCCATATCAACAAATCTGGGTCCAACTTGGCAATTTTGAAAACCCTGAATAACCTGCCATAAAAGTTAATAAATGAATGTTAACCAATTTTATTTTTTAAAGATATATAGTGGTAATTTAGACATGTCACATGTTTCTATAACTTCCTTTAATGTAATACAATAGTGTATTCTTATCATTTAATGTTAGGTTTATATTAGTAATAAAAGAGGATGATGAAAATGAAATCCATAGGGAATAAATAATAGATAGGTACATTGATAGAAATAGCTTAATGGAACATATAGAGCCGCTATTTGAGGCCATAAAATATTGGATGTATAATCCAAAACTTCATAGAGCGAAAAAGTGGAAATCAAGAAAAACATGTGTTATTGTGATGGTATAGCCTAGTTTTTGCAGCATCCTAAAATAAGATAATCAATAATTTTTAGACTTTTTTTGGTCAGAGTTATGATCTAGATGCCTACATGTATGAACCCATAAATTTTGATCTACAATCCTATTTGAGATCTTGTTCATACCAAACAAAAAGGTCTCAAAAAGTTAAATTTAACCATAAATCATTCTATCTAGTTAGGGACATTTTAATAAATTTTTGAAGGCCATACATGACCATATAAGAGTCTTAATATGGTCTCCCATAGGACTAGGCATAGTTGATCCCTACGCCCTGGCTACTTGAAATTCTACCATGTGGTAACATCTCAAGCATCCATGGGTATCTATGCAGTCAAGTCCTTCATGCACCAAAGTGGTTGAGATGGTACCAAGTATGACAACATATCAGTAACCCTAGGGTCTAGGCATAGTGATGCTACATGTGCCCTAATTTCCTATAATTTTTCCATATGGTAACATCTCAATCATCCATGGGTCTCCTACAATCGAGTCTTCCTTGATGTTAGTGCCTATGTGATAGCATATTGGGCACCTAGGAGTCTAGGCATAGTCTATCCCCCTTGGGCCCTAAGTGCTCAAAAGACTACCACATAATACCATCCTTGATAACCTAGGGTTCATATTAAGGTCAATTCCTTTAGGTACCTGAGTGTTCAAGATGCTCATAGGTCGTAGTATCTAGGGTACCCGAGGTTTGTGGCTCAACTAACCCATGAGGCCAACATGCCTTGTAAGTTGACATTTGGAAAAATCTTAGGCACCTAATGGTATTGCTTGATGTTATTATTATGTTCCTTGGAACTTACCAAAGTTTAATAAATTGATATAACTTATCCACATATGAGCCACCATGTGAAAACACCATGTTATGTGAGAAATAGTTATTTTTTAAAAAATCCTAAGTCATTGAGTTCTTGTAAACTTGAGATCATGACATGGGGAATAAAAACAATAACGTTAAAATAATGTTAATCGTATAATGGTCCTCTGACACCATAGTCTAATTGCACTGAGGTTTTACACTCTAAGAGTATGACAACATGCATAATTATATTATCTTAGAGATTAAAAGGGGAAAAGTCAAGTTAATGGTCATGATATTTTAAGGTTATGAGCCTTCAAATATCCACATCACTAAGAACATGCCATGTGTCAACATCTCAAGACCCAAGAACAAACACACTAAATGATTTTATGTGCAAGTTTATTGTGAATGCATGTGATTGATAATCCAATGATTATGCAATGTATCCCATTTATAATTTTTTTATAATGTTGTATCCTTTAGAGGATATCAATATAGATTAATTGACTATTTCTCTTATTCCTTTGAATGCATGAGGTCACTATTGGTGATGTCACTACTCTGCCCCTAAATAACATGTCTACTATTTTGACCAATTAGAACACAGATAACTTCCCTTCTTCCTATTTTATGTTGAAAATGCACAACTTAACTATTTCAAAACTATAATTTTATGCATGAAAAAACAATAATTTTTATTGTCCCAAAAGAGAAAGTTTAATGAATGGTTAAATAAAATTGATTCCTTTAGTATACCATAATGGCTATATTGATTTTGACTTTCTATAGCAGGTGTCTTGATAAAAAATGCAAGTTTCCTATAATTATTGTGTTAGTACATTTCAAGTGTTAATTTAAATCTCCCATATAACCTATATAAAAAATTTAAGCTTATAATCAAGTAACTTCTACTGTTTTTCATTATTTATGATGCACATGTGAATTACTTGTTTACTTATTTATGATGCACATATCAAATACTTAAATATAAATTTATAGGTTTATAAAAAATATATTATTAATTCCCTTTTAATCAATAAATTATTTAACTAATATTATTATTAGTTTATGTTAAAATATGATCATACTTAATTCCTTATGAGGTCAAAAAGATAGCCATTCCTTATACTCATTTACTTCTCTTATCACAATTTAATATTTATGGATTATATTTATATTGAGGTTATGTTTAAATTTCTAGTAAAAGTTATCTTTAAAATGTTCCTTAATAAAAAAAAAATACATGTACTTTATTTTCAATCCCTAGCAATTTAGGGTACAATATTTGAATGTTTTATTTACTATCTTTAAATACATATAAAAGATAATTAAAATTGTATATAGTAATTAATTATATTTTAGAAAAATTAATTTAATGGTCCATGGAGTTATAAAAATGATTGAATATCACTCCAAGTTACATTAACTAGATGTTAAATAAAACAAGTAATGTAAATATACATCACATACATCCCTATCATGCGATGATTGTCTAATACTTTTGAATATATCTTCTCTCTGTTTCATATTTTTTTGTAACCACTTATAAAAATAATTATTATCACATTTAATATAGTACATATATAATTTTATCTACCTTATTAGTTGGCATATTTATTAGTATAGAGACTAAAAATATATGTGGCAATCACATGAAATCTATTCTCATGTGCTAACTATAGTAAAAATTAAATATAATTTCAAGTAAAAAATTTTAGTCAATATCATCAGGACATCATTGCAATGACATTGTACACAAATAAAATTAATGCATTTGCACCATTATTTTTCTCTCATGTCACAAATAAATCCATGCACTTAAGATATGAATTTATAGTTTAGTTTGTTTCTATTTAACTCTGTAAAATTCACATTTTTGTATATTATTTCACATGTGAAAGTAATCTCTCTGTCAAAGTAATTTTCACCTTAATATTGATTCAAAGAATCTATCCTACATGAAACAAGTGCAAAGTGATCAATAATTATAACTAGTTCCATATAATGTCTATTATATATTTCTAGATAAAATGTATCAATCACAGTCTTAATTATATAAACAATATATAACTATTTTTTTTACCAATAGATATAGTGCATATGAATGTTGAAAAAAAAATAGTTTGTTGTTAATGGACACATGATTTTATAATATGATGTTATATTATCATCTCTAGTAGTTGCAATAAATTATTGTTTTGAAAACTAGCACACCATATCAATAAATTGAAGGTATGTACATTGTAAAATATATTTAGTTATTTTTTTCATAAAACTAATGGAATTGAATCTTAAAAAATGCCAAATAATAAATAAGGAAACATCGAAGACATTGATAATTTATAATTGATAATTTGATTTTAAAGAGGATTTATCTCTTCCAAATGTCTATCCCACCCATGTAAATTTGAAGCCTCGATGGCTCCCCTTTGCTCCGTCCCCCATCATACTATGTGATCTGATTGCAATTTGGTGGTGGGAAATGTTTCTAATGTGGTAAAGATTGATTCCAAGACCAGTGAAAAGTGGTTAAGGAAGTCAAAATCTAATGCTCTAGCCAAGGTCATTCTTATAGAGGACACAATGATCTATGATAAGATTGCAAGTTAAAGGCCTCCTCTAGGATCTCCCAGAATAGTGTTTTGACCTGATTTTAATGGAAATAGGGCTATGGTTGGATCAAGGGGAGACCTAGTGGTGATTGGATAAATAAGGGATGTTTTTATGGAGAAGGGTTTATTGTAGAAGACCTAAAGTCTGGAAAAAAAAAGTTTTTGGTTGTAGCGATGACCCATTAACCCTCTTACGTGGAATCCACCACCAAGAATAAACATCTTGGGAAACCTCTAGTCCCAAAAAATTCACTTCATCAATTATCTTTAGAGGAAACCCATTGCATGAGATCCTATAATGAGAAGATGAGCTCTCAAATAAAATAATCATATACTAATTCTCCAATATCCAACCTTCCCTTCTTGATCTATATGGTTGGATCATGTCAAAAATGAAGACCCTTATGAAAGGTATACTCCACATTTTCCCATACACCAAAGTTTTTTTCATTATTATTTTTTATCTAGTAGAAGAGATAAATGTTATATTCCAAGATTCTAGGTGATCTTGGAATCATAACTTTCTACTCTTCAAGTCATGATTTTCATCTTTTTACCCACTTAAAGACACCTTTGACATCTAAATATTTTGGGTTACGGTCCTTTATTTTCCTCTACATTTTATGATAGAATAACATTTTGAAGCCATTAGTAATTCCTTGGGTGATTATGTTTTAGTTGATTCAACCACTGAATGTTATTTTCATCCTACTTCTGATTATAATTTGGTTAATATGATGTTTTTTGTAGATCTTCCTAAGATTATCTAACTGAGGGTTAGAGATATTATTTGTAAAAAAAATTTGTATTATGAGAACTTGTCTTTCAATGCTTAAATTACTTCAAAACAAGGCAGTTGTACTTACAATGCAACTCTTCTAAGTGCAAAAAAAGGATTAGTGTAGTGTAAGGATTACTTATTTGAACCTAACTTTGTTTGAAGTGACACTAAAAGAAGTGATTCTAATGAGGACATATAGAAAGGAGAATCAAAGAGGGAAGAGACAAATCGAGATTCAAAAATAATTGATCCATCTATCCTTAGTGTGGAGGACATAGAGAAGGAAATTCTTGTTCAAAGGCTAGAACCTAAGGTAGATGCACCAATAGAAGACAAATACTAGCCCTTAAATTTAGTTTAAATTTCTTTACCTATATACCAAAATTTTGTTGACATGGAGAATAGACCAAAGTGTAAAACTATAAAATGGTAGAAGATCAATAATTTAGAATTCTTTTAGAAAGTCCCTCTACTCAGGTGGGCCACGCATAATCTTAGCAGAAGCATGTTCAAAAATTATTGTAGATCCCCTATTTTTGATGTTGTAAATAGCCCAAATGGACTCTATTATATAAAGGAATTGAATAATATTGGTATGTGTTTCATTGAAGTGTCCCTCACTTCATATTGGTCACTTGTGTTAGGTTGGTACCATTGTATAGTTGTGTTAATTTTTGGTCTATCAACATGGTGTTTTCATGTTTATCTTGATTAATTCATTTCTGTTAGTTGAGGCATCCCATTTGAGCATGAATGTCACATATTTATATCCTTTATAATAAGTTTTCATACCTTCAAAACCCATGGCCTTTACCCTGTCAAAAAAAGATAATTGTAGAAAACTATGAAATGAAGAAAAAGACACAATACAATAACAATGACCATGCTTTAGCTGAACACCATCTTTTTTGTAATTTACCATTTAACCATAGTTTTAGTGTTTGTCTATTCGATACATTCTATGTGATATTAAAATTTCAATATACACCCTTAGAACTAAGAAACATGATTTTCAACCAGTTTTTAAATCAATTGCATATTAGAGATCCAATTGTAATTAAATTATATGAACTAGAATTAGATCCTTGTGAACTGTATATATTGCATAGAATACATGACACTTAAACTTATTATTGTATAATGTGATTATTTCTATCCCATTCTTCCCTTGGTGATGAAATTAGTTTATGGGGAGACATCCTCTGTATACATTATCTATCTATGGATCCACATATAAATATGTATATGGTCCTCTACAAAGAAAAATAAATAACTTAGATTTAATGATGAATATCTAAGACTTCCATACTAGATATTATTTTACTATATAAATCTTATTTGTGGACATCATGATCTGATATACTAAAAAAAATAGTCAATACATTATGTCATCGACACATATTTGATTGTACGATATGTGCAAACAACTAGAGCCATATAGATAACCATTTCAACAAAACTAGAAATCAATAACTTGTATTGGCTTGTTGAGAGATTGTGTAATAAAAAGTTCCAATTGATACATTTGGAATTCCATATACAATGTCTACTTCACTATCTTATATAGTCATTTTGCAAGGCAGTATTGTGAAAAAATTAAAAAGAGTTATGTTGCATAAAAATAAAATCAAGACCCATCTTTATACAAAACATGAGTAGGATTTCAAGATGGCATACATATATTGCAAACTTTGGAAAGCCCTTCAATGAAATTAAAAATGAATGAGGTGATTTTTTCCTATAGTGGATATTCATTATTATAAATACATAGATTCATCTTTGATCGATTGCTAGTACATGTATAATTAAGATGTACAACAACTCTTTATAACCTATAAATAGTTATAACATAATCTTATATGAAATAGATACAAACCATATTCACTATAATCCATTGACCATAAGTTGTCATAATATATTAAATATTCCTAATTTTAATAATAAATGAATAACATTAAATAACATATGTACAACACTTTCTTGCACTTTCAAACAAATTTAAAAAATATGGAAAAGTATATAAGAAGAGAATCTAAACAAGACATACAAGTGAACATAAATAATAAGTTCACTAAGACATTATTAACATATTTTCATGTCTTGAATCATATTATACTGAATAAATTAATTAACATGATAAATTAATTCATAAAATACATAGGAGACACACTAAAAGATACATGTCTGGGGTGCACCCAATTTCACTTCAACTATAACATTATAGATTTCCAACAATCATAAAAAGAAATTTATGTGAAATTGATGAAGATAAATGTAAGAGTGATAGAAAATATACATTAGATGCAGCACTTCACATAAAAATGGGATTGTTCCCAAATTTGTATCTATTACATAAATCTAGTTAAAGATGCCTTTGACACTTGTCAAAATGCTAACAAATATTGACGAGCATCTTGTTTGATTTTGAATTACTTTTTCATAGATTATGATACTATGATACACAAAACCATTGATTGGATTAATTAGGATAATCATCAATTTGTTATCGACCACTAACATAATACAAAAAACATAGGCAAACTCAATAGACAAAACATCAATAATTTTTGTTGAATTAAAGAGAATATTAAAATATTAAATTTCATGCAAAAAAGAAGGGTTTTTTCAAATATAATTATTTTTTATTTAAAAATATTTTGTAATAGTTAATTGTATCGATAAAAAAAAGTCAAAATTGTAAAAGATTAGAAGCAATTAGCATATATAATTGATAATATTAAATGATACATAATAGAGACTTAAATAAGTAGAGAAATAACAAGTGAAGAATTTAATGTTCCCAATTTGACCATGTTGCATAAATTCATAGGGTCAACATGCATTCATGATTTGCAAGATAAAATTATCCAAGTTGTATCACCAGAGTGCCAATAACCACATGGAATTTTTAAAGGCAAGTATGCAAAGGAAATGAACTTCCCAACCATTTTTTATCATGAATCATGGAACAAAAACATAAAACTATATTTTCATATGATAAAATTGCTCAATGGGAATTGTTGCACATAGATCGTGCATTTTCATATCATATCACAAATTATTTTTTAAGGAAATGAAAAATATAATTGACCATGATATGGAAAAAATGTGGTGTGAATAAAAAACAAGCAATTCAAAAGTAGAAAGATTTTGGAAAAAGATGTTAGTATCAACCAAATATAGAAAAATATTCAAATATAATATTAAATATATTGATTTTTAAAAAATATGAATGTTACCAGAGTATTTACATCATCTAAGAATAAATACTTTGCAATGATTCCCTAGTTGGGAATACCAACATTTTATTTTACATTATCAACTGTTGAAAATCATCATGAACCACTTAAAAATGCAGTGTTTGAATTGTATAATATCCATCTAAAACATTATGAAACAAAAAACCAACGTCTTTAATATAGATGATCATGATTACTTAAATGTAAAAGATCATGTTACATGTATACAATATTATACACATACAAAAAAGGTAACGCTAACAATGATATATGAAGATGAAATTTTTTTGGGGAAATTACAAGATCATTTCTTAGTTACAAAAATATAGAATTGAAGAAGTCAACACATAATTTATCCTATGGATATAATTTGAACTGGTTTATGGAAAAGACAAGATTTGTGGATAACTACACAAATTTTGATGCAAATATACTTGATTCAAACATGGTTTTAAAAAATGGAATTATATATATGCTTTCAATGAAAAATACATCCTAAAAAATGAAGCCAAATATACATATTACATGAACTTTATTAATTATCTCACCTATTAATGGATTCCTACATTGATCAAATATCTTTCACAAATCTGGCTCAATATCATATAGTTCCTTAACAAATTCAAATCCAACTACCTCACTGTCTATATTAATTAATAATGTCACTCTCCTTCTCTAAGAATAATGTACTTGATTGTACTTTCCTGATTTATGATTCAAAGTAAAAGTATATCTCTTCAATAAATATACCCACTTTGTATGTCTAATATATTATTCTTTTGAGTGTTCACATACTTTAAGGCTTCATGATCTATAAATATGATAAACTCTTTAGGCATGAGGTAATGCCTCTAATGTATTAATGATTTTGAAATGAAATGAAATTCAACATCATATGTACAATGTATTTTTCTTACCTTATTTAATTTCTCACTAAAATATGATATTGCCTTTCCTTCTTGACACAACACAACACCAATTCCCACATGTGAAGCATCAAAATTTACAATAAATCATTTGTTAAAATATGGTAATGCTAAAATAGTTTTTTCTATGGTCTATATTTTCAACAATTGAAAGATCTTTGTTACTTCTTTTATCCATGCAATTTTTCCCTTCTCATGCAATTTTTTATTGGTGTAACAATACTAATAAAATATTAATGAACTTTTTGTAAAAAAATTTAGACCATGGAAAATTCTTACATATGTAATGCTCTTTTGAATAGGCCACTCAACAATTGCATATACATTTTCATCATCCATTATTACACTATATTTTGAAGCTCCAAATCCCCAAAAAAAAAAACTATTCTACATATATTTTCACTTATTCAAATTTACATAGAGCATATCCTTTCTTAATAATTATAATATATTCTTAAATGCCTTAAGTGTTATTCTTTTCTCTTCCAAAATAACCAAATATCATCAAAATAAACCATTAAAGACTTACCAATGTAATCTCAAAACACTATAGTCATTTCCTTCATAAATGTGTTTGGTGCATTAGATAATCTAAATGGCATCACCATGCAATCATATAAACCATCCCTAGTATTAAATGTTTTTTTCTATTCATCTCATTCATGAATCAAAATATGATAGTATTCACTTTTTAGATCAATCTTAGTAAAATATTTTACTCTTTCAAGCACATCTATCATATCATCTAAACTAGGTATAGGAAATTTGTATTTGATTGTTATTCTATTGATTTCTCTACTATCCACACACGTACTCTATATTTAATGTTTTTTTTGGAGTTAGTTATGTTGGTGTTGCATATGGACTCATGTTCTCCCTTACTATACCCATTATCAATAATTAAGTAACTTATTTTTTCAATTCCATATGTTTTGTTGGACTCATTATATAAGATTCTTGATTGGGTAGATTTGAACCTATAATCAAATCAAAATGATGTTAAATGTCTCACTTTGGTAGTAAACTATCTGGTAACGCATTAGGTATAACACGTGCATATTATTTAAACACTTTTATTTCTTGTGTTGTTATTTTCAATAATTATATGTCTTCTCTTTTTAATGCATAAAAAAAAACCTTTAATCTTCATGTCTTTGATAAATTATTTTGTAGGCAACATGTTTTTTGCATGCCATTCTTCTTAAAGAGGTAATAAAATTACCTTTGTACCACATTTCCAAAAATTATATGTATGTGTTTCTCCATCATCAATTACTTTTATATCATATTTTCATGGTCTTTCTAGAAACACATGTCATGCATCCATTAGAATATCATCACACCATTATTCAAATATGTATGTTTTTCAAATAGAAAACTTGATTAGGACCTTTTCTATAGTGTATTTTCAGTTCCTTTCTTCAATGTAATGAAATATAATAAGGATAGTAAGATTTTCACTTTTCAGTCCTATTTTATCTACGATTTATGTATAAAACCATATTTTTATAACTGCCACCATCAATAATTACTTTTCATATCTTACCTCCTAAAGTGCACCTTATTTGGAAAATAATTATACGCACCCAAGTATCACCACCATATTTATTTTACACATGATCCTTCCTTAGAGATATGATTATTATCCTGATAATGAAAATCTCTTTTATGTCCACTAATACAACTTTTATATTTTTTCCTTATGGCTCAGCCTCCACCAAATTTACTCTTAGGTGAGCCTCTTGCCTCCTTTCTTTTTTTTAATAGTTTGATCACTCAAACACTTTATCATTATTATCCACATACATAATAAATATAATAACTATGTTGATTTGGAAACCACCCTCTGTAACCACCATAGCCTCGTCTTATATGAAATCCTCTCCATTTTTTTGGTACTAAAACCCTTGTCTATTATCTTTTTAATTTTTTTGCACCATAGGGAGATCCTGCTCTATTGTAAATAAACTCACCTAATTCCATAATTGGAGGTGATTATCCTCTTCTTTACCTAATTGATGTTTTCAAATTTTATCTATTTTTTTTTTTTCATCTTTCAAAGCTTATTGATAAGCCTCATCCATGAAAGATATTTTATGCATTCTCATTCATCTTGAATAGAAAACTTTTAACCATTTACATACCTTGTGGCCCTCTATTATTCTATTTCCTAATGCTTCACTCACATGGAAAGTTTGTAAAACTCATATGTTTCATTTGTCTACTGTGATCTTTTTATATTAAATTTTGGAATATTCTGTGTAGGATTTGTGCATCATCCACATGAAGAAGTTTTTAACTGAACTTCTTTTCAATCTTTTTCCATATGTTGATTTTATTTTTACCCTTTCTTTGTCTTTCTTTCTATAGGTGATCTCACCAAATAATTACATGGCCCTTTAATTTAAAGAAAAAAAATTACTTTCTTATATTCTCTTAGAGATTTCCATTCAAAAAACTTCTCCATGTTGTTTTTCCAATCCATCAACTCCAGTTTTAAATTACATCCATAATCTAAAACGTCAACCTTGCTTATTTTATTCCTTACCTTTAAAACTCTAACCATCATCTCATTTTTTGATGGTGTTTATTATCATTCCTCTTCTTATTTAATTTCATCTTCACGGTCTATTTTTTCCTCTATTTCATCTTTTGCTCACTTTTGTCTTTTATTTTATACAATTACAATCAATTTTTCCAATTGCCTCTACAACTCTTGTATAGTCATGTTCATATGAGTAATTCCTCCTCATCCTCTTAGCATATTTACACATGTTATTTATTCATAGAATACAATCCAAAATATAATTTTCAAAACCTAAAACAATTTCACAAAGATATCACCTCTATGATTAGAAGATTTGAACATAATCTAATATGATATGATGAAAATAGAGACTATCTAAGCAAAAAATCAATAGGTATAAAATAATTAATTACTTGAAATTAATATTCTTTGTTAATTATAATTGAATGAATAAATCATTACATAAGAGTCTTAAAATAAATCTCATATTAGAATTATACTTTATATGCTTTATTTATTTATTTATTTATTTTTTAAAGTCAAAATATACTTAAACCTAATTAATCCATACTATTTTTTATATTTTTCATTATTAATAACTTTCATCTTCATGAAATTTATTTCAACCTCTTTTTTTTAATAAGTGTTGCATGCAATCTCAGATGGGCCTAAAAATATCCACATATCCTCTAAACACTAACATTAACCTCATGGACAAATGTCAACTCAAGTTAATTTATAGTTACAAAAGTATACAATTTCTAAACAAGCAAAAATCTTCAAAAATATATTAAAATGTATTTTGGAATCTTATATGAGCACGTGTGGCCTTCAAAATCTTCTAAAATCATCCCTAATTGAATAGAGTGAGTTATGTCTGAATAAAAAATTTCATACCCTTCTTTGTGGTGCACATGAGACCTCAAATGGACTTACAAATCAAAATTTGTGGCCTCCATAAGATAAGCCTCTGCATCATAACTCTCATCAATAAAAGTGCACAAATTGTTGACTATTCTAGTTTGGCATGCTATAAAACCTAGGCTATACCCTCAAAATATCACATCTGTTTCTTGATTTCCAATTTTCCCCTATACGAATTTTAGTATTATACATCCAATATTTTATAGCCATAAATAGTGGTACTACATGTTGCATTAAGTGAGGTTTATCAATGTACCCATAATTATTTATTTTCTATGGATTCCAATTTCATCATCTTCATTTATTAATTGTTTAAAAAATTTATGCCCAACATTCATACTCCATTAAAAGACGTTCTTGCAACATGAAGTATGTGTCCATTGATACCATATCTCTTTCAAAAATTGTTTCAGTTAACATTCATCTATACACTTTTATGGTAGGTTCTTCATGGTTTTCAAAATTTGCAAGTTGCATCAATATTTTTTATATGATTATAAACTTTTATATGCTTTTTTAGCGTACTTTGAAATTTAGTTTACAATGACATTGTTGGAAAGAATTGGTTAACAATATACATTTTCACACCATCATTACAACACATAATCATATGATTGTTGACATCGTCATCAATTATTTTTGCATCATATTTTTTATCCATTGAGATGTAATTGCCAGGGGGAATTATACCTATATCAAGTAAAATTTTACATTATTTTCTTTTTATAGGTAATTAAGGGTTAATGAGTCCCTCTCTTTTATTTAAAAATTAATGAACTTAAAAATAAACCTAAAACCATCGAGTAAAAATCCATGACGTGCTAAGAAGTGCATATCATCCATCTAACCACAAACCTCAAACCACCATACAAAAGATAAATACAACCCACTGAGAAACCATAAAACACCATGAAACATAAGCAAACATGCCCAACCTCCAAGAACCAAAAACCCAAAATAGGCTTCATTGTTGATGCCACCAACAACTCCTCATACTCACTAATGGAGCCACACTAACTAGCCCTAGCCTATCTAAATCCCTCCTTTCCCTGTAGTCATTCTCACAACCCCTATGGTCCTCCTACATTGACCCCTCTAAAGGCACAAAAAATCCTAAAGTGAAAAATGAAAACCTTAAGGATTCATCATTTTTTCATCTTAGTAATGAATATCCAATCTTATCTATCTCTAGAATCCCCCCATTTAGGGATGCAAAGATATACTTGTGAACCCACAAGGGCACCAACAACTTTTGTATTCTTCTCCATCTTAAAATATTTGTGATGTTTATAGGGAGAAGAATCATCTCTTAAAACTCAAGAGCCTTGTAAACAGGGATCGCCTATCTTCTCAAAGGCATATCAAATATTGCTCGTGATAATTTTTATTTAAACATATAATTAAAAATTCTCACCCACCCACCATATAAATATTTTATTTACACATACATACATACAATCATTTAAATTTTTGAAAAAATTAATTAAAGATTCACAGGATTCATTAAATTAATAAAAGGTATTAAATGTTTTAAATAACCTTACTCATTTTTTTAATGTCCCTACCATACCGACAGCTTAATTCTCTTTAAAATTGAAAAATAAAAATTACTAAATTAATTTTGTTTTACAAAAGATGAAAATAAAAGAAAAGATAGTATAAGAAACTATCATAACAATATATAATCATTTTTAAAATAAAATTGTTTTAATTAATTTACTTTATAAAATTATATTTATAATTTCATTTTTCTTACAAAGTAAAAATTGTAAATTTTTTCTTACCTTGAAAATTGTCAGTCCCTTAATAACATAATATTATTGTTTTTACTTTTCATATTAACTTGATTTTATTAATTAATTTAAAATTTAAATAAAAATAAAAATGTTGTCTATTTAATATTTTATTATTCAAATTTTACATATAAAATAGATTTGTCTTCTAATTTTTTTTATGTTTAATAATATTAATATATTATAAAAATAATTTTCTAAAAATCAAGATTAAATATTTTAATATTTTTTTAATATGTAAGGTGCTCAATTTAAAAAAAAAATACACATTAATCAATATTTTAAATGTAACAATATAATGTTTGTACTAAGGTAATTCCATTTTTAAATTAGTGTTGAATTGTCTGGACGTCCGGGTCTCCCCTAACTTAAAAATGATAAATGTGGAGACACTTCATTAGAGAAGCAAGAAGGATCGAAAGAAATAAAGACAACAAAAAAAGCCATAGCCATATTTAACTTGTGCGGGATCCAGTTGACTTTAATTGTACTGAAAATTAACCTGAACAAAATAATAAAGAGGCCCAGGTCTCAATAAAATCCTGTGGGATCCCTAACTTTCTCTGAAAATAAACTGAATACAAACCAAGAAGAAACAAGAAAGCTGCACAAGCCGCAATGAAAGTCCACAAAGGGTGGACTAATTTGAAATTTGAAATTCAAAGAGACACATTAAAAAAATTTAAAATATATATTTTAAAAGTAATTAATTTTTTTTTATAAATATATATATATATATGTATATGTATATGTATATGTATATGTATATGTATATGTATATGTACATACATACATATATATATATACATATACATACATACATACATACATATATATATATATATATATATATATATATATATATATATATATATATATATATATTATCAGAGTTAATAAACTACTTAACCAACTCAATCACATCTTATTCTAATAATTATATATATTTCTAATGAAAAAAAAAAATTATAAGTATTAATATCTAACTTTTTTGTATTCTAAAATTAAATTAGTTCTTTAGAATTTTTGAAATAGCCTCTTCCACTCCTCTTCCTTCCCAAGGGCTTTGTTTGCAGTGGTTGACAGTTGTTGGTGTGCTACCTGGGTCTACTACTACAATAGTTGTAGCGTCTTACGTAGTGTTGTCTAGTGTTGTTGGTGCCTCGCTTGAGCTAGGGTCTTCTGTTGTTTTTGGTGTGCTATTTGGTGATGTTGCTGGTGCACCATTCAAGATAAGGGTTGATGCTGTTGTTGATGATGCACCGCTCTAGCCAGGGTCTTTCGATGTTGCTGGTGCTACCTCTGGTATGTTGCTCAAGCTAAGGGTTATTGCTAATGCAATGTTTAGGTGTGGGACAACTATTACTTGTACAATTTTGGGCTCTTATCCTACTATTTCAACGTCTTTTACTAATGTAGTGCATGTTGGAGCCTCATCCCTTCATAGGAAGACTGGGGGTAAGATGAAACTTTCAGCACTACCCCCTTCTGTTATGATTTTAAGAGATGAAGTTTTAATAAATGAGGAATATTTCTCTCAGAAGGGTTTGATTTGTAGATTTGATAGATTCTAGCCATGGCTCCAGGATCTAAACATTTGGATCCTTGAGCAATGGCATCCCCTTACAAAAGGAAAAATAAAATTTATCCATGTGCTGAAGGATGCTTTGTTGTTTTTTATTCCTTATTGGATCAAAATGCTATTTTTGATGGTCAGTCTTGGTTCTAGTGACAACATACTTTATTTCCAAAGCCTTAAGTTTCTACCTTTAACCCTCTCATAGAATCTTTCAATAGGCTACCAATTTGGATTTGTCTACCAAATCTACCTCTACATTTTTGGTGTGAATCTTGCTATAAAGTCATTGGCAACTTTGTGGTATGTTTTATCATAGTGGATCCAGCCACTACTAATTTCTCTCACACCACTTATGCTCATATCTTAGTGGACTTGGATTTGTCTATGCCTCTCTCATAAGAGGTTATTCTACAAGTTGGTGATTGTTCTTGGTAGTGGCACATGGATTATGAAGGTATCCCAATTCATTGTTGGAGGTGATTTAATATGATTCATTTAACATCTGAATGCCCTTGCTCAAAGGTCGCTCGATCCTCATCTTGGTAGAAGGATGCTTTACAGGAACACCTTATGGTAGATGTTGATGATGATGGCTCAAGCTCAAATGCTTCAGAGCCCTCTTCTGATGATGGGAAGGATTTTCTTCCCCCATTGTATGACTCTTTTGTCATTGGGATTGCTTTAAGGACCTCCCCTGTAGTTGTTGTTGATCCTGAGACTATTGTTCGGACCTTCCCTACTATTGCTATTGCTGGGACTGCTATTGGGATCTCCCTTATTGTAACAAGGACCTCCCCTATTATTTCCCTTGCTATTGTTGGGACATCCTTAGGGATCTTGTTTGTTGTTGTGGCTAAGTCTAGAATTGTTGCTGAAGGTATGCAGTGTGCTACTGGCACTGATGCTGTTGCAACAAGTTTAGAAGCTCGACCTCCATCTCTTTCCTCTACTATTGGAGATTTAGATGCCTATTACACTGTTATCCAAAGGAAGAAGTGTGGGCTGCCTAAACATGTTTCTCAAACCCACATTGTTAGACCTACTAGATCAGATTTTGTTATTATATAGTTTGTAGCTTAGCCTTTTTTACTCTACTATTCGACTGTTGTCAATGCACTGTTTTTGCCCTGTGGTTGGCCTTTTTGTTTTTAGCCTTGGACACTGCTTTATATAGAGCACAAGACCCTTTTTCCCTATTGTTCTATTCAAAAACTTATTTTGTATTCTTAAATATAATTTTTTAACTTAAAATAATTAAAATGTTTAAAAAAAATCTGCAATTTTCTTAATAATGAGAATAATGGTGTAAAAGATGCTCCCTAATTATCCAAAAAAATATAAATTTAAATAAATAAAAAAAATGATAAAACTCAATAATATCTCAAATAAATTTGATTAAATAAATTCTCTTTAATACTTTACACTAAACCATAAAAATATTTTGTACACCTAATCCCTATAAAAAAAACGTAGAATTTCAATTGAAAAAAAAAATCATTCGAAAAACCCGCATAGAAGTATAGAAAAATGGACTTTTATGTTAGGGACGAAAAGAGTGGGGACATCACCACGTAGCTTAGGGATAAAGTGTGGAATTATACGCGATCCTTTTTGTCCTCATGCCAACTTTCTGAAAGATACGCCCGTCAAATTGACGTCCACCCCCCTTTATTATCGGAAGTGGAACCCTAATTTGTTTTCACCTTTTTAATATTCTTAAAATATTCTATTTCCATTTCCATTGGCCTTATATGGTCCATAAATGGTTGTACTTTTTCTAAGGTTTTTTCATTGAACATGTTAAAAATTAATTGTGTTTTACAATATTTAAGAATAAAGAGAATATTTTATAATATTTTTTTGATTTTGATATATTAGTATAGTTAAATTGTTATAATTATTTATTAATAAAAAAATTGTTAAAAAATAATAAAATTATGAGATAAATTTTTTTAGATTGATAATTCTCAATATTTTTTATATAAATATATGTATACTTTATAATAGTTATACCTTCAATCAATCATATACATATAAATAATCATATTTAAAGTAATATAAGTTTATTTTATGGGCTTGTGAATAAGCGTTAATGGTTTCGTAGTCAATAGTTTAGAAGTTGGTCGAGCTCCTCTTCTTGTTGGCAATCTCTAAATTATAGATCTGATATGGCTAATAGAGACAATGGTCGTCGGAGGGGGTGGGAGGTGCGGGACGGGCTTGGGGACTTCCTTCACAAGACAAGTTCCTACAACTAGCCCTCACATAGTTTTACCCAAAAATCATTGAAATTTAACTTATGAACTGTGAAAATACAATAACTCTTATTACTATAAGTTGTCATCTAAACAAACCACCATAAACAAAGACAAAACTCTAATAAAAAATAGATGAAAGTTATCATCTAAATAAAACAAAAGCCATTACATCGTAAAAGAATAGATGTTATCATATTTTTCAATATTTCAAATAAAATAATCAAATTATGATTAAAATAAAAAAATCTTCATTTATTAAAATGAAAACCAATTATACAGAACGACAAAACTCTATAAAAAAGTAGAGAGTTATCATCTAAACAAAACAAAACAAAAGACAAAAAAAACAATATAACAAATAAAAGCCATTGCATTGTAAAGATAAATATTCCCATTACTATATTTTTTGATAATTCAAATAAAATAATCAATTACAAACAACACTATAAAATCTTCATTTTTTTAAATGAAAACCAATTATAAAGAATGACAAAACTCTATTAAAAAAATTAGAGAATTATCATCTAAACAAAACAAAAAACAAAAACAAACACCCGACAAACAAAAGCCATTGCACCGTGCAGATAGATGTTCCCATTACATAGAGGTATGATTGTGCACTTCTCTCATCTATGGGTGTATTTTGACTAAATCCAACCGCATAGACTGCATGAATTATTATTGATCAAGTCCATTCATGTAATCATTTTAATAATAATTTATGGCCATGTAGTATAAATTGTAAAATTATATCATTTTATTTATATATTTGACAATTATGATACACATCTTAAGTTTTATTATATTATTAAATATAAGTTTTATATTTTTTAAAATATTTAATTTTAAATATATATAATTTAGTAGTTGGGAAAAAGATGCAAGTGGTAACAGAAATAATGTAATTATTTATTTTGGTAAATTGTTGTTTATTTTAGTAAATTGTTGTTTTATAAAATAAGAGTATAAATCAATATCAAGTGTTAAGTAATAATAATCTTATATTTGTAATAAAAATTATAATAAAAAAAATGTTGAAAAAAATCAATTTTAATACTTAAATTAATTTATCTATTTATATTTATTTGTTTTAAGTTAAAATAATATTATTATAAATAAAAAAATGTTTATTTAATTTATTATTTTATGTAATGAGAGTGAAAATTCTCACCCCACCATCAAAACCGTTTTGGTTTACATATCATTCATATATATATATATATATATATATATATATATATATATATATATATATATATATAATTAATAAAAATTTATATTATTCTATAAAAATTAAAAATAAAAGAAAGGATATGAAAAGAAATTATTATAATAATGTGTATCATCACTTTCAAAAAAAAAAATCTAATTAGGTTCTTTTAAAATTAGATATTATAAATTATAAATTAAATTTGATTTTAAAAAATTAAAAATAAAAGAAAACATATAAAAATAGACTATTATAATAGTATATGTATTATCTACAGCAATTTGTGAAATGGCCTCCTCTGTTCCTCTTTCCATTGAGGTGCTTTGTTTGCAGGGGTTAGTTGTTGTTGGTGCACCACCTGGGTCTGGTGTTGTAGTTGTTGCAGGGTCTTCTACAATTTTTGGTGTGTTGTCTGGTGATGTTGTTGGTTCCTCACTCAAGCCAGGGTCTTCTGTTATTTCTAGTATGTTGTCTGGTGATGTTGTTGATGCATCACTCGAGCCAAAGTTTGTTGCTGCTATTATTTGTGCACCACTCAAGCCAAGGCCTTCAACTATTTCTAGTGTGCTGTCAGATGCTACTACTGTTACATTGCTCGAGCTAGTGGTTAATGCTATTGTAACACCTAGGTCTAAGAAAACTATTAATGGAATAATTTTGGGATCTTCCCTTGTTATTCCAATGTTTTTTGCTAATGTGGTGTGTGTTGGAGCCCCATCCCCTCAGAAGAACACTGGGGGTAAGGTGAAACTTTTAACACTACCCCCTCTTATTTTGATTTTAGGGGATAAAGTGTTAAAAAATGAGAATAATTTTTTAAAAGGATTTTGATTTATAGATTTAATAGAATCTAGGTAAAGCTCCATAATCTAAACACTTGGATCCTTGAGCAATGGTGTCGCCTTACAAAAGAGAAAATAAAAATTTACCCTTGTGCCAAAGGATGCTTTGATGTTGTTTTCTATTCCTTATTAGATCAAAATGCTATTTTTGATGGTCAGTCATGGTTCTGGAGACAACATGCTCTATTGCTAAAGCCTTGGCTCTCTACCTTTAACCCTCACATAGAATCTTTTAATAGATTGTCAGTTTGTATTCATCTACCAAATTTGACTCTACATTTTGGTGTGAAACTTTCTATGAACACATTGGCAACTCGGTGGGTCAT
Organism: Torreya grandis; assembly: GCA_037957365.1. Classification (NCBI taxonomy): domain Eukaryota; kingdom Viridiplantae; phylum Streptophyta; class Pinopsida; order Cupressales; family Taxaceae; genus Torreya; species Torreya grandis. The sequence continues at coordinate 763,524 of JARHVA010005033.1, forward strand.
TTTATCATGGTAGATCTTGCCACTACTCATTTTTGTCACACCACTTATGCTCGTATCTTAGTGGACTTAGATTTGTCTATGCTTCTCTCAGTAGAGGATATTTTATAAGTTGGTGATCATTCTCAGTTCCATCCCTTGGATTACGAAGGTATCCCATTTTATTGTCAGAGGTAATTTAATACAACTCATTTGGCATCTAAATGTCCATGCTCTAAGGTTGCTTGATTATCATCTTGGTGGAAGGATGCTCTATAGGAACACCTTATGGTAAATTTTGATGATAATGGCTCAAGCTCAAATGACTTGGAGCCCTATTCTTATGATGGGAAGGATTCTATTCCCCCATTGCATGACTCTTCTACTGTTGAGTTTGTTGTAAGGACATCCCCTACCATTATTGTCAATCCTGAGACTATTATTTGAACCTCCCCTACTGCTGTTGTTGCTGGACTACTTTTGGGATCCCTAGTGCTGTAATAAAGACCTCCCTTGCTATTGCTGGGACATCCTCAGGGATCTTAGTTTTTGTTGATGCTAAGTCTAGAAATGGTACTGTAGGTATGTAGTGTGCTTCTAGGGCTAATGATATTGTGCCCACTTCACAAGCTTCATCCCCTTCAAAGGATTTGATGAGTTTTTCAAATCCTTCATCTCTTTCATCTGTGATTGGAGATGTAGATGCTTATTGGATTTTTGTCTAAAGAAGTAAGCATGATCTTCCTAAACATATTTCTCAGACCCACATTTGGGCCAAAAGTGTTAGACCTGCCATGCCAAGTCCTATTATTATATAGTTTGCATCTTAGTTTTTTTAGCTTTAATGTTTGACTATTGTCGACATGTTGTTTTTGACCTGTGATTAACATTTTTATTTTTATCCCTAAAGACTACTTTATATTAGGCCCAAGACCCTTTTCCTACTATTCTAGTAAAAAATAATATATGTATTATCACTTTTAAAATAAAATTATCTTAATTAGTTAATTTATATAAAACTACATTTTATTATTTATTTCTCAATCTATAAATAATTTATAAAACATAATTTTATTTTGAAAAATTTATTCTTTCTCCCATTAATTTTAATTAAATACCAATTTATTTTATAAAAATATATTTTCATATATATTATAAGGTAAGAATCACAATTTGCACTTTGAAAATTGTTAATACTTACATAACATAATACTATTAATACTATTATTTTAATTTTTAATATTAACTTATATGACATTTTGTATCATGCAATATTTCTTACTTTTTTATTTAAAAAAATATTTTATTTATCATTTACTCATAGAGACTAATATATGATAATGTGGCAATTTACATATCATATATAATAATGTGATTAATTATTTTATATTAATAATTATCAATTCACATATTAAGTTTATATTATTACTAAATAAAAATTATAAATAAATAATTCATAATTTTAATAAAAAAATATTATGCAATTATATTTCATATTATCTATTAAATATAAAATAGTTATATTCATATTTAAGAAAAATCAATTAAATGGCATATTACTACTTTATATATATATATATATATATATATATATATATATATATATATATATCAATTAAATGGCATACTACTACTTATATATATATAGATTTTTCATAGATATATATCCAAAAAAACTAATCATTCCTTACAATAAATTTATGTAACATATGTTTGAAACATTATTTTCTTTGAAATCTTATTAACATATTAGGTTATTATTAGGCCTTAATATGTAAATATGTAATGTTATATGTGTGTGAGAGAGTGTGATAGTGTTATATTTAATGATGAAAATAGTAAAATCATAGATACGATTTTAATTATCTCTTTAAAAAGTGAGAATGTATAAAAAGGAGAAACTAATTTAAAAATTATATAAATATAATTATTAATATTAAATTATAAAAAAATAAAAATAAAAATTTTAATATATAAAAATATAAAGTTAGATTAAGTTTGATTTTTGAATTTTATTATTATTAATATTATTTTTTTAGTATTTAGATATTTTTATGAATTATGTTATTTTAATTATATATGATAAATTTATGTAAAAGATATTCAAAAGAGATTATGTTTGAGTTATTTATATAATATTCAGTTTATGACATAAATAGAATAGTACCTTCAAGAATGATATTTTTTGATTATTTTATATAGATTTATTTAACATATGTATATTAGTAGAATTTGTGGTTGCATATGATAAAATTAGATATTTATTATTCATTACAAAAAAATAATACAAATCTTTTTTTATATTAACTATCATTTCATTTAATGAAATTTAAAATAGAGAGTAAAATAATATTATTAAAACATAACAAAAATTTTATTATATTCAAACATTATACTTTTAATCTTCAAATAATTGAAATCTTTGTTGCTCCTCTTCTCTTTTCTATACTTCTTTTCCACTCTTCAATCTCTCAAATTGGTCATATGTGAAAGGAGGCAAGATCATCAATCCATATAATGATTTAAAACATGATATAGCAACAAAGGTAAAACCTTATCTTTTTGTAAGTCCTATATTAATTATAGCTTTATTAATTCTTAAGCTTTGTGATTTTTTTAATCATTAATCTATCGATGTCACCAGGTTTGGATAATGTGACTGCAATGGTTGAAGGATCACACAAGACAAAGCTTGTGCACACCATAATATTATTAAAGCACGATGAAATCAAAGAATGAAAATATTTCAAGAGACAATTAAAGTGGATAAAAACTAATCTTCATTAAGATAGTTATGATCAAGTAGAGTATACATATAGGAGAACAAGTAAATCCTCTTCAAATGGTGGTCAAAGAATACCTAGAATAAAAATGTAAGTCTTCCATACAAGGTGGTCGAAGAAACCCAGAATAAAAGTGTAAATCCTCCACAAAATGTGGTCAGAGGATTTACATTCTAGTCTTTTGGTCAAACTTATGATGACCCATGACATACTAACACCACCTAAGCAAACATATCCCCAATTATAAGAAAACTTCATGTGAGAAAATATACTATTTACAAAATAATAAATTTGAAAAAATAAATACATACAATAACCTCCCCCATCCCCACCCATGTTGGAAGAATCTAATGAGAGGGGGGTTGAATCAATATACAACAATTCACAATCAATTCAAAATCATTCCATAGTTCATTAACTTTATCTATCAACATAAACATGAAATCACATACATCCAAAGCATGAATAAGATCATACATAACATCAACACAACATATATGTGGGAAAACCTCTTAGGAGATAAAACCCACTAAACCCTACAATATGGACTACAATCCTATAATGACAAGATCCAATTTAGACCAAATGTAACTGATCAAGGAACTACCATCTCTTATTTTAGTAAGACTTCAATCCCACAAGGAGATACTATACCTATCTATTTGAGTAGTCATAAAAACTATACCTTTAGTAGGTTTTTTCATACAAGGAGGTTTCAATCCCCTAGATGTTGAGTAGCCACACCAACACCTATGAACAACTCCACATTTGAACTAATGTCTTCAACACCTGATGATGGACCTCTAATTATCACTCTTTACCTTCACTCTCCCTATTGGTCAAGGCACATTACGTACTCAAACTAATACACATAGATCAATTAGGACACATTACATTCCTAACTAACTCCACTCTTCAACCCTTTGCTCATACTCACTTTAGCACACCTACAACCTACAACAACTCTATAATAACACTAAAAACATGATCAAATGGTCATATTCACAATCCTCTCTCTGATCCTCAATCTATCTACCAAGCTCACATAATCTTCACTTTGCCTTCACTCATAATAGACACTCTTTCAAATAGCCTCAAGGGCTTACTTGGTCATTCTACCTCTTCTAGGCTCATTAGGTCTAATGACGTATATATCCACCCATACCAACTTGATCAAATAAGCATGATTGATCCTCTTAACTCTTTTATGGTCCTCAATGACCTATAACTTCTTTTTCAATGTTTATCTCCTTCACTTATCTCCACACACATAAGCCTCTCTCAAAAAAATTTAGAAACCATCATCTTTAGTTTCATTATTTATAGAGAATTCATGATTATCAACACATTGGTTGGATATTAGGCATGACTTATCCCTTAAGGATTATAACATACAAAGACATGGATCAACACAATCCACATAGGTTGGCCATAGAATCTATGGGTCACACTTAACTAGATACACCTTTCAATTGGGACCTTGTAGCCCTTATAACTCTCATGGAGACCTATTCACCCATTTAGCACTTTATTGATCAAAATAATAAAAAATGACCACTTAAAAATACATATTTACACTCCTTATGCCAATTAGACATCCTAAAATGATCAAAGTCATCTCTACTCAACTCTGCATATGCTCAATCAACTCAGACAATGACCTTGTACATAGGAACACTATGAATGAATACAAAATCAAATTCTTAAGAATTGTTCATACCCAAGATAGATTGATCACACCTAAAAAATCATTACAAATTATCCTCATGGAGTATACAACACTCTCCAATAGTTAAGTCATCATGAAACATTGAAACAAAATCAACACATGCTCAATTATCCTTCTCAGGTCGCTTATAGTCCATGGTCAAACACATAGTCAAATGTGGATCATAATATATTTATTTGTAAACACTTTCAAATATTAAAAAATATATTTATAGATGCACCTTGGATTCCTCTATAAGTTTCATTTTTTCACCATGAGTAAATTTTCTCTGTATCAAAAGTTTAGCCAAAATACAAAGCACTAGTTTTTCCTTTGTTAATTTCAAATATTCAAATGCAAACAGTCATAGTTAAACCTTGGTCGCTTTGCTTTCAAATCATGTCATCACATCTTTATATTAAACATACACCATACATATTATTAGAAAACTTGGAATTATCTTACTTCTTGACATCCTGGATAAAACACGCTCCATCGATCTTATGTACGTAGCTCAATCTTTATTTTTGTTAAACATTGAACACCTTAGAAATATCTCACTCAATACTCACCATTGATATCTATGTGTATAAACACCCACCAGCTAAAAGACAACTAAAACCTAAAAAGAAACCATATAATACCATGAAAGATAACCAAACACCTAGGCCATAAACCCCAAACACCCACCATCCAAGATCTAAAAACCCATAATAAGCTCCATTTTTCATGCCACCAACCGATCCTCATAGTCACTGGTGGAGCCACACTAACTAGTCTAGCCTATCTAGAGCCATCATTCCCCTATAATCAGTCTCACAACCCCTATGTTCCTCCCATGATGACCCTTATAAAGGCACAAAGAGCCCTAAAGGGAGAATCATGGACCTTAAGGATTCATCATCTTTTTCATTTTATGAACAACTATCCAATCTTATTTATCTCTAGAATCCCCCAAGTTAGGGATGCAAATATTTAATTGTGAACCCATAGGGGCATGAATAAATTCCATATTATTCTCCTTAATAATTTTTAGGATGTTTGTAGGGAGAGGAATCACCTCTTAAGACTCAAAAGCCTTGTGAACATGTATCGCCTATTTTCTCAAAGGTGTATCAAGTATCGCCCACCATAGTTTTTATTTTAAAAAATAAAAAAAAATTCCCACCCAACCACCATATAAATATTTTCTTTACATACATACATTTAAATTTTTGTTAAAATTAGAAATTAGCTAATACAAATAATTAAATATTCATGGGTTCATTAAATTAATAATAAAAGGGATTAAATAATTTAAATAACACTACGCATTTTTTTAATGCCCCTATCATAGCCATAACTTAATTTTCTTTAAATTTGAAAAATAAGAAATATAAATTAATTTTAATTTGTAAAAAATAAAAATAAAAGAAAAAATATGAAAAACTATTATACCAACATAGATGTTATCAGGACCCTGGGGATTACTTTCTATAAGGTTAAGGGCCCTTTTTTCTGCTGATTTAATCAAAAACATAAATATTATCACTTTAAAAATAAAATTATTTTAATTAAATTTACATGATTCAATGATATTAATGTATCAAACTACATTTTATCATTAGTTTCTCAACTAATATATAATTTGAAGAACATAATTTTCTCTTAAAAAGATTATTTTATCTTTTATTAATTTAAATCAAAACATTAATTTAATTTATAAAATTATATTTTCATTTGTTTTATAAGAATCATAATTTTTCTTTCACCTCTAAAATTATTAGTACCTAAATAATATAGCACTATTATTTTTACTTTTCCTTATTGAATTACATGAGATTTTATATGATGTAAGAATTAAATTATTTTTTATAATTAAAAAAATAAATCATTTATTCTAATTAATATTTTATTATTCAAATCTTACACACAATAAACTTATCTTCTAATTCTTTTTATATTTAATAGTATTATATATATATATATATATTTTATATATATATTATATATATATATATATATATATATATATATATATATATATATATATATATATATAATTTAATATTATATTTAAAAAAATAACACACTAAACAATATTTTAAATGTAATAATATAATGTTAAAAAAATTAATTACACTGATAGGTGTTCCCTACAGTGAATTATATTTATTTTTTATTAGTTCAACAGTAAAAAAGGATCTTGAGTCTTATATAAAGCAGCCTCCAAGGCAAAAAACAAAAAGGCCACCCACATGCTAGAAACAACGTAGTGACAATAGTAAGATAGCAAAACCAAAATAGATAAGCAACTAAAAGGAAAAAATACTATAAATAACAAAAAACTATATAATAATAGAACCTAGCCTAATAGGTCAAACACCCTTGGCCCAAAAGTGGGTCTCAGAATGTGCTTAGGAAGACCTCACTTCCTCCTTTGGACAATATTCCAATAAGCATCAAAATATCCATTCACAAAAATAGGAGATGAAGGAGGTGAAAAACTCACCAAGTCCTTAGAAGGGGGTAGAGCTTGGGGAGTAGAGACAACAACATTAGCCCCAATAACAAACTACATACCTATAGATAGCAGTCCTTGAATTATTAGCAATAGTAGTTGAGATCCTTATGATAGTCCTAGTAGTAATAACAACCGTAGGGGAGGTCCTTGTTATAGTTTTAGAAATAGAAGAACCAGGCAAATCTAATGATACTACAGTAGTATCAATAGGGGAGATCCCAACAATAGATCCATCAGTAGTAGTAGCATGAAAAGTTTGAATAACAGTCTTAGAAGCAACAACAACAACAACAACAACAACAACAACAACAACAACCAACAACAATAAAGGAGGTCCCTGCAATAATCCCAGTAGTATAAAAGTGATGTAGTGGGGGAAGAGAATCCTTCCCATCATTAGAAGGAGGCTTAGAAGCTTCTGAGCCCAAACCATCATCATCAACATCTATGGTAAGGTGTTCATGTAGAGCATCCTTCTACCAAGATGAAGACTGAGAAACCTTCAAATGGGGGCATTCAGATGCTAAATGACTCATATTAAAACACCTCTAACAATTAAATGTGATACCTTCATAATCCAAAAGCTGACACCAAGAGTGATCAGCAACTTGTAAAACAACCTCTACCAAAAGAGACATAGATAAATCCAAATCTACTAAAATATGAGAATAAGTGGTGTGAAAGAAGTGAGTAGTTTCATGATCCACCATGAAAAAATGCCTCACCGAGTTGCTAATGCCTCTATAGCATGACTCACACCAAAAATGAAAAGGAAGATTTGGTAGATGAATCAAAATTGGTAGCCTATTGAGAGGGTTAAAGGTAGGAACCCAAGTATTTAGCAACAAGGCATGTTATCCCCAGAACCAATACTGACCATCACAAATAACATTTCAATCACAGAGAGAATAAAAAACAACTACAAAGAATCCTTTAGCACATGGGTAAATTTCTATTTTATCCTTTGTAAAGGGATGCCACTGCTCAAAGATCCAAGTGTTTAGATCCTAGATCCATGGCTAGAATCTATGAAATCTACAAATCAAACCCTTCTAAGAAAAGCATTCCTCATTTTTTAACACTTCATCCCCTAAATCATAATAGGAGGGGGTAGTGCTAAATATTTCACCTTACCCCTAGTCATTAAAGAAGAATAAGTAACAATATTATTTTGAGGAGATGAGGCTCCAACATGAACCACATTAGCAAAAGAGACTATTATAGTAGAATAACAATGCAAAATAGGTATTGTACCAGCAACACCAGGCATGAGAATCATATTAGCAACATCCACCCTAGTAGTAGGTAGCATCCCCATACCTTACAATCCCCCAGACAATGCCCTAACAACATTAAAACCTCCTAGCAGAAATGATGGATAAACATCAGCACTAGAAAGCACACCAGAAATAACAAATGACCCTATAGCAGTCTCAACAGTAGCAGACCCAGTAGTAGCCAAACCCTGCAAACAAGGAACATGGACAGGAAGAGGAGCGGGAGAGGCCATTTCAAAAAAAGGATAATTTCTCCCAGTGAATTATATTATACATTTAATTTTTAAAAGGACAAATATTTAACATTAAAAATAAGATGAAAGTATCAAAGAATTTATTTATTTTAAATTTGTATATGTAGTAATTTTTTTACTATAAAATAAAAGAATTTATTTATTTAACATGCTAGAATATATGATAAGTGAATTATATTTATTATTGTGGTAATTTTATTTATTTTAAAATTAAAAAAAATTTATTTATTTTATATTTATTATTGTGGTAATTTTATTCAATTTAAAAGAAAATAATTTATTTACCAACATGGAATATATGATAGATGAATTATATTTGTTATTATCATAATTTTATTTATTTTAATTTTTTTAAAAAAAATATTTATTTATTTTTTATATTTGTTATTCTTGTAATTTTATTTATTTTAAAATTTAAAAAAATTTTATTTATTTATTTAAATTTGTAAGTATTTAATTCAAGTAAGACACTATATAAAACAAAAAAAATAAAAAATATAGTACAACATATCCAAACACATAATATAATCATAAAAATAATGAAATTCATTAGATCTACCACTTAATTAATTGAGCAAGGTTGGATTTAATATCTAAGAAAATGAAGATATTTAACATTAAAAATAAGATGAAAATATCAAATAATTTATTTATTTTATATTTATATTTGTAATATTTATTTTTACTGTAAAATAAAATAATACATTTATTTATTTATTTAGCATGTTAGAATATATGATAAGTGAATTATATTTTTTATTGTATTAATTTTTTATATTATTTTTTTTAATTTAATATATATAACAATGATAAGCTTAGTGTCAACTAATTCTTTTATTACATCGATAGGTGTTTAATCTAGTAATTATTAAAAAGATGTAAGTTGAATCATAAATTATATAATTATTTACTTTGGTAAATTTATGTTTCATAAAGTAAGAGTATAGATTGATATAAAGTATAAAGTAACAATAATTTTATATTTATAATAAAAATATTAAGAAAAAATAGTTTCAACACTTAATTTTATTTATCTTTATTTATTTGTTTCAAAAAGTTGAAATAATATCATTATAGAAAAAAAAAATTGTTTTATATAATGAGAGCAAAAAAAATTCCTGCCGAATACTTATAGATAGTTTTTATTTAAATTAAAAAAATTATATATTTTTTTACATTTTAATTTTTATAAAAGTTAAAAAAATTAACATAAAATAATTAAAAATTCATGATTTATTAAATTAATATAAAATATTAATTTTAAAAAAAAATAAAAATAATAAATTAATTTTGATTTGTAAAAACTAAAGACAAAACAAAAGATATAAAAATAAATTAGTATAACTGTAAATATATTATCACATTCAAAATAATATTGAAATTATTTTAATTATGTCCTTATTATATGTATAATTTAAATCATTTTAAAATTAAAAAATAAAAATTATAAATTAATTTTAATTTATAAAATGTAAAAATAAAAAGAAATAATATCATAAAAAATTATTATAAAAGTAAGTGTATTATCACTTTCAAAATTAAAGTACTTTAATTAAATTAACATATTATTCTTCCTTATATTAATTTTATTTAAGATACTAATTTAATTTATAAATTATATTTTTATATATATAATGTTATAAAATAAAAATGCTAATTTACACCATAGAAATTGCTAATATATACATAACAGAATACTATTGTTTTCATTTTTAATATTAATTTATATAATATTTTATATCATCTAATAATTAATTCAGAGTTTAATAAAATATTTTATTTATCATTTCATCAGAAGTATATGTAACAATTTTTTGTAGACATTATATAATTTTATTAATTAATTTGAAATTTAAATTAAGATAAATATAATAAAAATATCATATTTACACATTATATTTACTTAATATTTTATTACTCAAATCATATATATATATATATATATATATATATATATATATATATATCTTATTACTTATATATATATAAGTAATAAGATATATTTTTTTTTTTTTTTTTAATTTAATAGATATAACAATGATAATTTTAGTGTCAACTAATTTTTTTATTATATCGATAGGTGTTCCCTAATAATAGCATTAGGAGGAGAGGGGATGAAAGAGTGTAATGGTATAATAATATATATTTTTTAAATAATATAAATATTTATATTTATTAATAGATAATTTATTTTTTTCAATATAATTTTTTAACTTAAAATAAATATTTATATATTTAAAAAAGTTATTAATTAGTCTTTGTTGTGCCAGTGTACTATAGATTTCACTTTTCAATTACCTATTTTTCTTTCAATCAATGATAATACTTAAAATACATATCACATTAAAAATTATAATTTATTTCTTAATGTTTGACTTGGAGGAACCTTCTAGACCCATGAGAAGCAGTGTTACATGAGGAGTCAACTACCAATGACAAGGAAGACAAATGTTTGACATATTAATTTTGAAATATTTTACATGTGAGATTTGAATATATTCTTTTAAGTTGAATGCAATATTAACATGTGTATCTTACACTAATCAAACATTAAGTATTGATCATTTTATGACTATAAAAAAAGAGTTAAAATTGAACAATTCATAAATACTTCAATGATAACATCAATATTTTCTTAAAATCTTTTAACTTTGACTTATTAATTATAACAATTTGAATATTTATAACTTTAATATAAATAATTAAAATCTATTTTTCATTTAAATACAAAATTATTAATCTAAATATTTCAATTCTTTACAATATAATAAAAATAATTTATTAATTCAAATTTAAATTTTAATAACTATATATTAAATAATAAAATTCTCAATAATAAAAATATTAATTTTTTTGTTAAATTTTTTGAAATTATTTAGAATTAATATATTATTTTATATTTTCTTATGCTTAATTAGAAGTGGTTATAAAAATACTCCATTATTTATATCTTATTATGTTTTAATTTTAATTCACTTTAAAATTTAAAAATATTATTAAAATTAAACATTATAATATGTAAGCTTAAACATATATACCTTAAAATAAAGTCAATAATGTTAAAAACATATTTTTCTAATTTTAATTTATAATTAAATGCTTCATATTTTATACTTAAAAAAATAAGATTAAAATTATTTATTCAAATATTATAATACTAAGATATTTTATGCTATAAAAATAAGATTTAAATTATTTATTCAAGTATTATAATACTAACATTGAACGTGTCTATTAATATAAGATTATTATTACCAAATCATGAAATTTTTTAAATAGTTAAATTATTAGGAGTAGCAATAAATCAAAATATTCTAAATCCTTAAGTGCACGAAGCTCCCCTAATTTCTGAGATTCCAGACGTTGAAATGTGAATCCAACACCTCTCTTTTCTGTTCCTGCAGAATCTCCGGCCTGTAAGTATGCTTCTCAGATTTCGTACTAGAAATTCTTCTTCCGCAAACCTGGCGGCCACAGCTTGAATTTGTACGGGGGGTAGCGAAGAGGCCGTTGGAATTTCTGGCAGAGAGTGGGGGAAATTGAAGTTGGCTTTGCATCCTCTTAAACAATACACTGCACAGTTATATGAGCCCAATCAAATCCTAGCTCGGGATTTGGGGACTCTCACTTCTGAGACCCATTTCCCCCCCTTTTTCAAACGGACTCAATTGAAATGTGGTTTTGTCCTGAGTGAGCAGTTTTCGTGTTTGGCATGGGGTTTGAGCTCGGGCGATGTTTTAACCATGTTGAATAGTATAGAGTGCCGAGATTCGAACTCGGGATAGCTTGTGAACTGACGCTGTGGATTAGTGTTGCTAAACAGTGAGTTTGCTAAAATTCGAACGTGTGACTATGAGATTTATTCTCATCTTGAGTGACAATGACACTCGTGCGGAATTCGTGGGAAGTAGTGTGGATCTCCGGAAAAACGCACGTGTAGATTTATGGGAAAAATTGTGAATATATCATGTGGGTAACCAATGAATATATCATGTGGGTAACAAATCTATCTAGTGGGCAGTAATTTATGCACGGATAGAGATAAATCATGTGGATTTTAATTTATATACGGACAATATTTATCATGTGAGCATTAATTTATATATGGATTTTTTTTTCATTTAATATTTTCTAATAATATATTTAAATATAGACAATGTTCTTTTTAAATTGATTTTAAATATAAAAGTTTTAAATGTATTATTTTGGAAAAAGTTACTTTCTAAATTGATTTTAATAATATTTTTTATAATTGTGCACTATGTATCTAATAATTGTAAATTGAGTGAAACTTGTAAATTAAATGAAAATTGTAAATTAATATTTAATAATTGTGAATTAATAATTTTATGAAAGAATATTATATAATTATGTTTCATATGATTTATTAAATATGAGATAATGATATTCATATTTAAGAAAGATTAATCAAATGATTTATTGGTGTAGTTTATTTAAATAAAAAGTAAGATAAATATTTGTATCATTAATTAGAGATATTGTAATTAGTTTTATATTGTTGTCAATGTTTCAAATTATCACATAGGTTCATAGTTAGGTTAAATACGATTCTAAGAAGATTTATCTTATTTGAATAGTATAATTATTGAAGCCAACATTACCATTGTTGATTAAAAAAGCCATGTATGATTAATTAATAATCTATCATCTCGATTTAAATAATTATTATTTATAATAATTTCTTCACCCAGCCCCGTCTTTCCCAACTGGAAGAAAATGGAAACCAACCAATATCTATATGTAAATTCTCACCCCCATCTGCATCACAAAATGGGTGTTCTAAATACTCTAATAACTAGAGCTTTGAGGATTTCAAATATTGACCACCTTGAACAAGAAAATGAACATTTATGTGAAGACTTTAAGAGCAATGAATATTCTACATTACAAATCAATAAGACTTTCAAAAGACACTAGTGAAATCAAAGAAGAACTTGAATGTCATCTAAGGAGGATTGCATAGGAAAACAAAAGTCATTTCTACCTTACATCTAAGGAGTTACAGATAAAATTGCTAAACATTTGAAGATTAAAAATATTAACACAATTTGATCACCTCTATATAGTTTTTAAAAAATCCTTAATTTTGTGAAAGATGCCAATGACCTAAATTCGCTTAAAGGAGTTTATCAAATTTCATGCGCTTTGGTGAATCATACATTTGGTAATATTGGTGATTTTATTGGGACAAAAATCAAAGAGAATTCAAAAAACCTTCAACATAGTAAAACTAACAAATCAACATTGGTGTAACATTAACATGCTACCAAACATCCTATTAACTTCGTCAGCATAAAAATCTTGGCAAGAATGGACAACAAGTCTAAACGAAGAACAAGGGAGACCACTAAAATCACTAAAAATAATAATTGTTTAAATAAAGATGATGGATTTATTAATTAATTATATACGGCTTCCTTGAATGAAAAATAATTAAGTCAACTTCAATAAACTATTTCAATATTTTTATGTATTTATGCTATTCATGTAAAATGAGTCTTTTTGGCATTGTATTTTATTTGGTAATGAGCTTAAGTGGCAGCTCAAAATGTTGACAAAAATATGGAACTGATAACAATATATCCAATTAGTGATGGCAATTCTAACCACTGTGAATTATCAACTAATAACTTAAGATAAATATTATTAATTAGTAAAAATAAAATAAAATAAAAATTAGTACTACATTGAAAAAAATTAGACATTACCTACAATAAATTAATGTAGCATATATTTAAAATGGACACAAATAAATATTTTTGTAATATTAGATTTTTTTATTAGATAGGATAAAAACAAATGTTTTGGGAGGACTTGAAACCATGAATACAAAATATATAGTAATGAAGTTCGAATGAGATGCCAAAACAAATAGCTCATGAGGGACTAAATAATCAATAAATAACTAAACCATAGCTTGGTGATAGGACCAAAAAACCTACTATAAAAACTCAAATAGAAAAGAGAGTCTTCAAAAAAACATATGTCTACATAAAAACACAAAAATACCATAACAAAGTAAAGACCCGTTGAAAGGCCTAAACAAAACAAATAACCAATACACAACCCATACCTAACAAGCAACTAGAATTGGGCCAATAACCACATGATGAAGACCAACTGGTAGAAGGTGTCCTACAATAGAATTTTTAATAAGTGCTTTAATTTATTATATATTTTTCAAAGAAATAAAAAATATAAAATAATATATTTAGTTGGTGGTTGTGTAATGATAAAGGAAGAAATAAAGTAAAATCATAGATACAATTTTAATTAATTATTTTTTAAAAGTGTGAAAGTATGAAAATGATAAATCAACTTAAAAGTTATACAAATATAATTACTATTTATATTATAAATAAAATAAATTAAAAGCCATAATATATAGAATATAAATATAGATTAAGTTTGATTCTCCTTTTCCATTTAGATATTTGTATGATGTAGATATATAGTATATATATATATATATATATATATATATATATATATATATATATATATATATATATATATCAAGAGATATTATATTCAAGTCATTTATATTATATTGGGTTTATGATATAAGTGGAATAAGATCTTCAAGAATAATATCTTTCGATATATTTTATAACACTTATTTTTGTGTAAGGTAAATGTAAATATTTGTTATTCATGAAAAAATCTACTACAATTTTTGTATTTTATTAGTTTGCATTTCATTTGATATAATTAATAAAATTGAAAATAGAAAGTAACACAATATCATTAGTATATGAATGTACACATGATATATTTTGCAGTATAAAAAAAAGTATGATATTCAATGTTTACATTTTTGGTTTCCTAATAATTAAAATCTTTGTTCTTCTTCTTTTCTTTTCCATACTCCTTTTCGACTCTTCAATTTTTGAAACTATTTATATATGAAAGTTGGTGGGATCCTGGATCTCTGTAATGTTTTCACACATGATATAGTAAGAAAGGTGAAAGCTTGTCTTTTTGTAAGTTCTATATCAATTGTGGTTTTATTATGTGTTAAGCCATGTTATTTGTGGATCATCAATCCACATGTCAATTTTAAAAGTAATTGACATACACATCTTATTTTTATGAAGGTTATTAGAATTGTAATTGAAATATTGTTACAAATGAAATATCGATTATAGTCATTAACAATATCTAATTTTTAATGGTTGAATAGACATCTTTTAAATGTATTAGAAGTTTCCAAAACTATTGTTATTATTTACTTAATTCTTGTTGTCTAAAAATCTTGTATAACATAATAATAGTTTTTAAAAATTTCTATAATAAATTTGTTTATATTATATTTTCATAAAAAAAAAATTATCCATTATTAAAAATAAATTTCTTAAATCTCCAATAAAACAAGCAGATTTTTCACCAAAGCACATATAATTTTTTTTAAAGAAATGTTTGGTGTAATTAAGAATCTATATTTTGAAGCATCGTTTGAGCTATAAATCTCATCTCGTCAATGAAAATATAGCTTATGAAAGGACGTTGTGGATTAGTGCTGTTAAATCTTATCTTGAGGGACAATGACATCCATGTGTAATACGTGTGGATCACTTGAAAAGTGCAAGTGTACTTTTGAAATCAATAAAATGAGATGAGGGAAAAATTGACACCAATAAATATGTGAATAGATTTCTGCAATTTTTTTACAATTTCTTAAATCAACGTTTTGATGTTTTAACCAATAGATATATCATGTGGGAAATATATCTATCACGTGGGCAGTAATTTATGTAGGGATAAAAATAAATCGTGTGGATATTAATTTATGTACGGACAATATTTATCATGTGAGCATGGACAAATTTTTTTTTTAATATATTTAAATAGAGAAAATATGTGTTTTAAATTGATTTTAAAAATAAAAATTTAAAATTTATTATTTGAAAAAAAGTTATTTTTGAAATAGATTTTAGATTAAAAATGTCGATTCAATACTTATAATCATGTCTTTTGTATTTCAAAATTGTAAATTAAGTGAAAATTGTAAATAAATAGTTAATAATTATGAATTAATAATTTTAGGAAAGAATAATATATGATTATGTTTCATATCACTTATTATTTAATAAGATAATGATATTCATATTTACAAGAGATTTATTGGCATAGTTCTTTTAAATGAAAAGAAAGATAAATATTGGTAATATTAATTGGAGATACTATGATCGGTTTTATATTATTGTCAACATTTCGAGTCATTGTTTAGGTTCATCATCAGAATAAATACAATTTCGAGAGGATTCATCTCATTTGAATAACAAAAATATATAATTTTTTTGAAACAATTTATTGAAGCCAATTTAATAATTGTTAATTAAATGAATTCATGTATGATTAATTAATAATCCATCATCCTGATTTAAAAAATTATTATTTTTAATGATTTTCTCCCCCTTCACCCCACCCCCTTTGGAAAAAAATGCAAACCAACTAATATCTACATGCAAATTCCCGCCACCATTTGGATCAAGAAATTGGTGTTCTAAACACTCTAGTAACTATAGCTTTAAGGATCTCAGGTATTGACCACCTTGAATAAGAAAAGGAGCATTTATGTCATGTATTTAAGAGGAATGGATATTCCACATTACAAATCAATAAGGCTTTCAAAAAACAAGAGTTAAATCGAAGAAGAACTCCAATATCAAACAATGAGGATTGTATATAAAAATAAAAGGTGACTTTAGCTTTCATCAAAGGATTTACAGATGAGATTGATAAACATTTGAAGAAGAAGAATATTAACAAAATTGTCTCTCTTATAAATATCAATAAAAACTCCTTAATTCCTTGAAATATTCTCTTGACCCATGTTTGCTTAAAGCAGAACAACAAATTTCTTTTGCCTATGGTAAATCATACATTGGTGAAACTGATAAATCAAATGGTACAAGAATCAATGAGCATTGGGAAAACCTTCAACATAGTAAAACTCATAAATAAACATAGGAAAATAATTACCATGCTAGCAAACATCCCATTAACTTTGTCAGCTCTAAAATCTTGGTAGAAATGGACAACTAGTCTTAAAGAAGGACAAAGAAGGCCATTAAAATCATTAAAAATAATAATTGTTTAAATTAAGATGATGGATTTATTAATTTAAATCGTATATAGATTCTTTTAATAAAAAATAATTAAGCGAGCTTCAATAAACTATTTCAGTTTTTCTATGTATTTATGTTATTTAAGTAAGATGAATCCTCTTGAAATTATATTTACATTAATAATGATTCTAACAAATGACTTAAAATATTAAAACAAATATGGAATCGATAACAAAATTTCCAATTAACGATATCAACTCTAACCACTTTGAATTCTCAACTAATAACTTAAAAATAATATTATTAATTAATAAAAATTAATTAAAGAGAAAATTAATACCATACCTAAAAAAATTAACCATTACTTACAATAAATTAATGTAGCATATATTAAAAGTTTTATTTTCTCAAAATCTCATTAACACGTAATGAGTACTATTAGACACTAATATTTATTTCTGTAATACTATATTTTTTAATATGTGCTTTAATTTCTTATATAGTTTTTAAATAAATAAAAGGTATAAAATAATATATTTAAAAGGTTGCAGTGTAATGGTAAATGTTTAAAATAGTAAAATCCTATATAGATTTTTAATTATATATTTTCAAAAAGGTGAAAGTAGAAAAAAGGATAAATATAGAAATATAATTATTAATAATAAATCATAAATAAAACAAATTAAAAGTGTTAATATATGAAATATAAGATAGATTAAGTTTGACTCTTTTTTTGAATTTAGTTATTTTCATGATGTAAGTTATTTTAGTGATATAATAATTAACATATATTTTACATAAATTTATGTGAAAAATATTTAAAAATATCATATTCAAGTCATTTATATTATATTGGATTTATGATGTAAGTGGAATTGACACTTCAAGAATGATATCTCTTGACATCTTTTACATAAATTTATATAAGATATGTATGTTAGTAACACTTGTTTCTATGTAAGACAAATGTAAATATTTGTTCATGAAAATAAATCTAATATAATTATTTTTTATATTAATTTTCATTTCATTTAATAAAACTAATAAAATTTAAAATAGAGAGTAAGACAATATCATTAGTATATGAATGTACATATATGATATATTTTGGAGTATAAAAAAAAATTATGATATTCAAAGTTTATACTTTTAAGCTTTTAATAATTAAAATCTTTGTTCTTCTTCTATTATTTTCTATACTCTTTTTCCACTCTTCAATTTCTCAAATTGGTCATATGCGAAAGGTGGTAAGATCCTCAATGCATATAATGACTTGACACATAATATACTAAAAAAGGTAAAATATTGCCTTTTTGTAATTCATATACCAATTGCATTTTTAGCCCTGCACATGTAGCTTCAGCTTACTTAGTTGTGATAAGAGGTTAAATAGGTGAGAGGGTGAGTTCCACCTAAATTTCCACCAAGAGTTTTACTGAGTACCAATGTGAGTTCTCCTATGATTTCCATAGTGAGTTACACTCAGTCCCACTATGAATTCTTCTCTAAGTTAACTCTCCCTTCTCCTTTATATTCCTCTTCACTAGGTTATTATAATAGGATAGATAATTGGTAATCAAAGAGGTCTAATATATCATGGAATTATTTCACATATTCTTGCATATTTTTAAATATAAATAGAGTTATTGTTGTTACATAATACGTGTGTGCTCACTCTACCAGAAGATCACCTACTGGCCTATTCTAAAAATCTCACCAAATTAATGCATTGCCCTTCAATTTTATTCATTTAAAATTTATTTTCTTATATTCTCTTTGAATTTTCCATTCAAAAAACTTCTCCATGTAATTTTTTCAATCTATCAGCTCCTCTAGTTATAAAATGACTCCATAAACTAGAACATCAACCTTGATTCTTTTGTTCCTTCCCTCTGAAGTGCTAACCATCCTCTATTTTGTTGATGGTTATTATTCTCATTCCTATTTTAGTTGAATTTCATCTTCATAGTATATTTATTAATCTATTTCATCTTCTACTTTCCTTTGTCTTTGATGTGTTATAATTACAATTAATTATTCCACTTGCCTCTACCAATCTTTCATAGATCTATTCATCTGTTTATTTACTACTTATCCTATCAGAATATTTAGACCTATTAATCAAACATAGAATACTCTCCAAAACATAATTTTCAAAACCCAATAAAAATGAACAAAGATATCATCTCTAAGATTTGAACTTACTTTGATACCATATGATGAAAATAGAGATTAGCTAGGCAAAATATTAATAGGCATAAACTCAAAAATTGCATGAAATTAATATTTTATATTGATTATAATTTAATGTATAAATAATTACATAAGATTATTTAAATAAATATCAAATAAAAATTATAGTTGACATGCATAATTTGAAAAAACTAAATAAATCAAAATCTCCTTAAAGCGAATTGACTTATGTTATTTTTAGTGATTCCCATTATTAGTAACTTTCATCTTCAAGGAATTTATTTCAACCTCTATTTTTAATTAGTTTTTCATGGGATCTCAAATGCACCTAAAAATATCCACATATCCTCTAAACACTAAAAGTAACCTAATAAAAAAATGTCAACTCAATTTCAATTCCAGTTTCACAAATATACTATTCTTACCAAGATTTTTGAGCCAATGAACTCAACAAGATATTTGGTAGCATGATATTTCAACATCAATGTATATTTATGAGTATACCATGTTGAAGGTGTACTCAATGCTATTTCATTCTTGTACCAAACGATCTATAAGTTTTACCCATGTATGATTTTCCATAGTCACATCAATTTTGATAAACTCCTTTAAAATAATTTAGGTCAATGGGATATTTCATTAAATTAATTATTTTTTAATGCTATTTAGAGGTGAGTAAATTGTGTTAATATTTTTCATCTTCAAATGTTTAGAAATTTTATCTGTAACTCGTAGGATACAAGGTAGAAACACCATTTTTCATATGCAATCCTCATTAATTAATGTTTGAGTGCTTCTTTGATTTTACTCCACTCTTATGATATCCTTATTGATTTTTAATGTGGAATATACATTGATCTTAAATAATTGATGCAAATTCTCCTTTTCTTGTTCAACATGGTCAATATCTAAGATGTTCAAAGCTATAGTTATTAGAGTCATAATACCACACATTTTTTGATCTAGATTGTGGTGGGAATTTTCAAGTAGATATTGGTTGGCTTACATTTTATTCTAGAAGGGGGATTTATGGTAGGGAGGGGTGGGGGGGATTCAGGGTGGTGGGGGTAGAAATCATTGAAAATAATAATTGTTAAATCGAGATGATGGCTTATTAATTAGTCACACATTGCTTCATGTTTAATAAACAATGGTTAAGTTAGATTTAATGGAATGTTTTAATATTTTTATATTTTTTTGCTATTCAAATGAGATGAATCCTCTTAGAATTATATTTATCCTCATTATTAGCCTAAGTGATGGATCAAAATATTCAAAACAATATGGATCCAATCGTAAAAGTTTTAATTAGTAATGCCAATATATATATATTTCATTTAGATGAACTATACCAATAGATCACCTAATATATCTTTCCTAAATATGAACATCACTATATTATTTTTAATAGGTGATATGAAACATAATCACATAATATTATTTCTAATAATTATTAATCACAATTATTAAATATTATTTACAATCTTCACTTAATTTATAATTAAAAGATACATGATACACAATTCTAATTATTGAATCAACATTTTTAATATAAAATATATTTAAAACATAAATTTTTCCAAATAATGCATTTCAAACTTTTATATTTGAAATCAATTTAAAAATAACATTTCCTTTATTTAAATATATTATTGAAAAATATTAAATACATATTAAATTTAAAAAAATATTGTTTGTATATGAATTAATGATCATATGATAAATATTGTCCATATATAAATTAGTATCCAAATGATTTATATTTATCTGCACATAAATTACTACCCACATGATATATTTATTACACACATGACATACTTATTGGTTAAAAAATATTTTAAAAAATTACTACACAATTTTTCCTAAAAATCTATTCACATATTATTGGAATCTATTTTTCCCTAGTCTTATTTTATAGATTTCAAAAGTACACTTTCACTTTTTAGGGGGTCCAACTACTTTCCCTCAAATTCAACATGGGTGTCGTTGTCCCTCAAGATAATATTTAACAACACTAATCCAGAACGTCACTTCACAAGTTATACTGTTATTGATGGGATGAGCCTTATAGCTCAAAATATGATTAAAATTATAGATTCTAAACTACTGTAAACATTTTTAGAAAATGTTGATATGTACTTTGCTGGGAGTTACATGATTTTTTTGGGGATTTTGGAAATTTACCTCTCCTAATGGATGAATCTCCTTATGGAAGCATAATGCAAGCAAATTTATTATAGAAAAACCTTAGAGTTATTGTTATTCTACATGAGGTTTTTAGATAACAATGTCAAAGTGAATAACAATAATAGTTTTGGAAATTTCTATGAAATCTAAGAGGTGCCCATCCAACCATTGAAGATTGGAGGTTGTTGATGGCTATAATTCATTCTTCATGTGTAACAATTGAAAAGAATGAGTTTAACAAATATATACATTTATTATCAACAAATTAAAATGTGCGTCAATATAATAATAAAAAATTATATGTATTGAGAGAAGAGGTTGCCAAAAGCATTTCCACTATAAGACAAAATAATAATGTCATATGGTTAGATGATGAACAATAAGAAATTGAATTATTAATTTTTAATGGTGCAAGGGTGATGAGGATAAAATAATTAAGTATAAAATTAGGCCTTATCAATGGTGCACTATGTTATGTTCGTAAAACTATCTACAAATTAGGATTGACACCCTTTGAACCACCTACATATGCAATGGTTCAGTTTGATATCTACATGGGTAATTTTTTTTAATGTAAATTCAACTACAATTCCAATAACCTCCATATAAATGAGTAACATGAGTCAATTACCTTTAAAATTATCTTATGGATGACAATCCACAAATCATAGGGTTTAACACTTAATAAAATCACAATTGACATAGGACTTACAAAAAGACAATGTTTTACCTTTTTTGGTATATAATGTGTCAAGTCATTACATGTATTGAGGATTACCACATTTCACATATGACATATTTGATACATTGAATAGTAGAAAAGGAGTATAGAAAATAAAAGAGAAAGAACAAAGATTTTAATTATCAGAAGACCAAAAGTATAACCTTTGCATATCATAATTTTTTTTAATACTGCAAACTATATCATATATGTACATTTATATACTAATGATATCTCTTGATGTATTTTACAGTGACACCTTTAATAACACCTATGATATCTCACAAACTGCTCCCAAGTGGTTGTGGTTTAGTCAAGGTTCATCTCGATCTTCTTATTTTCCCACGAAGTCATTGATTTACTAGCAAGATGATAAGCTCCACATGCTGATGTCATGACTTTGGAATAATTTTAAATCTCAAAATACCTCTCCATTTTTGTTATCCATGCTTCAACACCATCCCCCAATATAGTTCCATCAAACTTAGGTAGATTTACCTTTTTCATGTCTCATGCTGTCTCTACACCTATTCAAGCTCTAATATCCTATGGTACCTCTTCATGCCTCTGATTTTGAAGATGTTCCTTGTTAATAAGATGCTATTCATTTTTTTCATGTGCATTCTCCTCTTCATGTCCATGCACTTCCTATTCTAGGGCCATGATTCAGTCCCTAGTCTCTTACATGGTTTCAAAAATTTAGTCCAACTTCATAGCTTTCGTAGATACAAATTCATTTGGATCTTTAGGGGGTTCAGTATTTAAATTAATCTCACCTATTATTATAGTGCACACCATTATTTTTCCTATATTAGGTTAATAAGTTTTATTTTAGTTGACACATAATTCCTAGCATTTGATCCTTAGCTCTGATACCACAGTGCAAAAACTCCACTGGGTTTTACCAAAATATTGATTTAAAAAAAGTAAATACACATTCAATGTATAGATTTCAATACGAGAAATCCTAACTAGTGATATTTAAATAACTAAATTAATTAAGTTAACCATCAAGGTTATAGCTAATCCACATAGCGAAGGATCAGTATGTATAGATGTAAAAATCATTAATAATCTGAATAATCATAATTATAACATTTCATATAAATGATATAGTATAAATTAAACCACCACTGATACAATATTTCAACCTCTATTATAGAATTAAAATGCATGATTATTACAATTTTTAACAATACATAAGATATCTCAAGTAATAAAACATGATACAAATATCCTATGAGTAGATTCTCCTCAACTCAAGAGTTTTCATGACTTAAGTATCAATTTGTAATTTCAAGTGTAGTCTCAAGTAAAGTATTCCATCTAGGAGGGAGAGCATCATCCAATCATTTTTCCATGCTAATCATGGATCACAGATCCCATCCACTATCTCCCAAACAAGGAGATGGCCCTCCCTTCATGGATGGGTAGATAATGATAATGCATGAATCCAGAGCAATAAACCAGAACCTATGTGTTGAAGATATATAATACATAATATGTACCATAAATAAATACATTCTAATATGATATCTCACAAATATGAAAAGTATATCAACTATGAAATTAAAATGTTCATCAAAAATTACTTTTGCCAAAGTTTTTAATAATAAATGATTTCTAGTATCAGTCAAATTCATATACAACACTTGATTAGATTATCCTTTATCTTGCATTGATGGCACTAATTAAGCTAGTGGAATACATCCATTACTTAATTAGAGTCATGAATGTGAGATTCAATAAAATAAATAACCATATAAAAACCAATAGATTCATTCATCATATTTCAATTCAGATAATAATAAAATACACTAAAAGCATAATATCAAAAACAATCATTTAATCCATCAAATGAAGTGAATTAAATCTAATCATCTTGATTATTATGAATAATAATAAGAATACCAATAATATTCCTCAATATAACACCACATCTAGGTTATGAAAATCTAGATCACGAGTTGCCTAACCTATTAAGCAACTTATAATATTATTTCTCCATGAAATAATATAGTAACCCTAGCTATTTAAATTGTTCATATTCCACATATAACAATAACGAATCCATACATATAATTACAGTCTTTATTACCATGAATACTCTATATATAAACATTCAAAAGCTTTTATAAACACCAAGTATAATGAAGCATTTAATATTAACTTTTATAAAAATCATAACACTAATACATGTGTAATACATATTTATATATTATGCATACATATAATTTCATTAAATTCCATACTTCATTTATGCAGTACACTACTAAGGTGACATCCACTATCTTTATCCTTATAATGTACGATATTCACAAACTATATAATCAATTTCAATCAGGGCCCCATAACACTTTTATTAAATTTTAGAGACTTCATTTCCTATGATAAATAGATACATTGAATATCTTTAATTCAAACTCAATTCTTATTTATCATATAATATATTTAAATCATAAAAACAAAACAATCATTCATGATATATCTATTCATATAAGCAAATATAACTAAACACAAAAAAATTTACCTGTTCAAGTCTCAACAAAATAATAAATAACACATTTGAATACCTACTCAAGTATCAATGTAAATATTTCAAGATTTGATGAGTAAACAACTTAACATAAATTTGAATAAACAATCTTGTTATGCAATGAACTTGGAGGAACCCGTATACATAATCACATTTGTGTACGTGTGAAGTTTATAAAAATGACTAAACTCAGCCATAGAAATCTTATTGGTATTTGTGATTTTTATAAAATAATTTTAATAAACTTATAGTCTAATTGTTTATCTACATGTATCCAGGTTATTCATAATGATTTCAATGTAAATATTCTCATTCTCCATTATAATACATTTTCACAAACAAGCTTAGGACATATAACATATCTCGTGCCTAGTTTGAACAATAACTTCATTTTGAAATGTATAACACATAGCCATTTATAAATCTCACTATTATCTACACACACACACACACAATAAGGTTCAAATTTACTATTAAAAATCATTTTAATCCTATACCTATAAAGATAATATTTATATAATGAACATATATTTACTTAAAGATAGAGATGTGTAGGATTTGATAACCTAACAATAACCATTGCCATCTCTACCCAATCTCCCAGGTTACCCTGGTTTGAATGTGGGGTTCTATGGAGGCTGAGCCTTCAATAGGGCTCCACATACAACCTAGTTTTTCTAATGATTTAATCTAATAAACCTAGTAACCATAACATTCAGATAAAAGCTCATTAGTTATTTCATCAAGATATTAAATTATAAGACCAACTTGGTGAATGTACAAATGTCCAAGTTAGTAGAGCAAAATTATTTATTCATAATTATCCACCTCTTATTCACCTTCTACTTTTTCCTCTAAGAATTTTGTGAACCATCCTCTGTGTGTCCTCCCATTCATAGGGCCACTCTCCTAGTTTATCTATTTTTCACATGCTACTTTTATTCCACTTCCCATCATTAATGACTGGTATTAATCATTCAAATTCTATATACCCAGATATTTTGTAGTCTACTATCATGTAAAAAATAGTAAACCCACTAATCTAGTCTTAAACATCACTTAGTTGAAGTCAATGAGTGATTAATTACCTAATCATCCTTAATAATTCTCTACAAATCCCTAATTAACCATATTTTATTCCTTTAACAAATCTACTTGGTAATGATCAATTTATCATTAACCACCCCAATTATTTAAGTTAAATAATCCTTATATTCTATACAAAACATTAACTAGTCAATATCCAAGGTATTTCCCCCATGCAATGACCAACAAAATCAATCATATAACCTTAGCAATGCAAATATGCACACCCAGACTTAGAGTTTACGTTTGATGCTATCCACGACGTAACAATTACGGTCATTTTTTAAAACATTCTATAATTAACATTAATATATATCTATTTATATATATGACCATTAAACAACACAAACTATCCCATAATCAAAATATATCACCAAGCTTAATCAAATATTAGTTAATAAACTAATAAACTATAATAATTTAGAGATTAAACAATGTATTTATCTTAGAGAGAAATCATAATGTAACATTCTTGCCTGATTATGCCTATAATTTACCCATACATTTATACATCAATGGTGGTGGTATCTCTTTTTGAGGAATTTTACTATTTTATATATTGCATAACTTGAGTTTCTTGATACATCAAAGTCTTATCTCTTATAGGATCAAGATATTTATTATGGTGAAATTTTCTAATTCCCTGATCTATTAGCATTTCCAAAGGTGTCAATCTTTTTTTCTGCATGATGTTATCTGGTAACTGCTTAAATTAATGTGTTATCCTTAGGTTGTGCATTCATCAAGTTCACATTGTGTACCGGATTATCCTTCCTTTGATTCTCAAGCATTGGACAGTCTTTCATTTGATGTTGGACTTGAAATATACAATACACATAGTAGGTCTATCCCTACAAATTGGTGGGTCAATTATTTGCGTAGTGATTTTATTCTCCACATAAATAGGACTGCACAGG
The DNA here is from genome assembly GCA_037957365.1 of Torreya grandis. NCBI lineage: Eukaryota > Viridiplantae > Streptophyta > Pinopsida > Cupressales > Taxaceae > Torreya > Torreya grandis. The sequence goes on from JARHVA010005033.1 coordinate 790,757, forward strand.
TGGTCAAGCTTGTTGATTTCCATTGTTATAGCCTTCTTGATACCCTCCTCAGTATCCTCCTCTACTTAAAGCTAACTGACCTGTGCTATTTTTAGTAATTGCCATTATTAGTATCTTTCATCTTTAGGAAATTTATTTCAACCTCTATTTTTTAAGAAGTGGATAACATCCTCAAATTTTTTTCTACGACGTGGATAATTTTTATCATTGTTATCATACTCAAATTCACCGCATAGAGATCTAGTTTACCTGATATTCACCGCATTGGGGAGGGAGGGTGAAACGTCGTCAATTAACGTGAATCTATAAATTTTCTAAATTCTTAAGTGCCCGAAGCTCTCCGGACATTGAAGATTGGAATCCAACACTTATCTTTTCTGTTCCTCCAAAAATCTTCGGCCTTTAAATATTGGACTCAGATTTGGAACAAGAAACCGCCATTCCGTCTTGCGACGACCGCCGGAATTCTTCTTCCGCAAACCTGGCGGCCACAGCTTGAATTTTTGCGGGGGATAGCGAAGAGGCCGACGGAATTGAAGTTGGCTTTGCGTCCTCTTAGACAATACCCTGCTGTGGGCTCAGGATTTGGGGGTTCTCACTTCTGAAATCCATTTCCGCCCCTTTTCTCAAACGAACTCCATTGAAATGTTCTTTTGTCCCGTGTGAGCAGTTTTCGTGTGGGGCGTCGTGCATCTGCAAAATTCTTATCGGAGGTGTGTGGCGGAGCTTAATTTGCATAAAATTCTTGTGTGTTATAATGACGCAAAAGATGTAATATTTGGACCATATTTGTGTACAAAGGTGAAAGTGCAGATATAAATGACAAGAAATTATTTCGCGAAAGGATCATATTTGTGGACCATTAAACATATCGATAATTTTTCTTCAGTGGTGTCAAATCTACTTTTTGACATATATTGAATTCTTCATTGATATTTTAATATAATTCAAATAATTTTTAGATAAAAAATAAATAAATAATAATTGACGTTTAAATATTATTGAAGGAAAAATCTATGTGAGGGACACATTGAACATGAGTATGTCACGCCAAGTCCATGTAAAGCAATGCTAGAAATTTATGATTTGTAGAATGTTTATGTTTTTCAAAAGATAATTATTTTGAAATGATTTTGCATGAAAATATTAAATTGATAGGCATAGTTCATTTTAAATTTCAATCAAAAAAAATATAGTTAGTTCATTTCTTTCATCCAAATATTTTGACTAACTACATCTTTATATGAGTTATTGTTGCTCAAATTCAATCATGTAATTATCTTAATAATAATTCATTTGTCATGTAATATGAATCGTAAGTTTGTATCATTTCATTTATATATTTGAGATAATTATGATAAATATGTTAAGTTTTATTATATCAATAAATAAAAGTTCTATATTTTTAAAATTCTAAATATATATAATCTAATAGTTATTAAAAAGATGTAAGTTATATTAGAAATGATGTAATTATTTGTTTTAGTAAATTGATATTTTATAAAGTAAAAGTGTAAATCAATATGAAAAAATTGTATATTTATAATAAAAATTATGATAAAACATATTGAGAAAAAATAATTTCAACATTTAATTTTATTTATCTATATTTAAAATTATATATATATATATATATATATATATATATATATATATATATATATATATATATATATATAATTTATTATTTTATAGAATAAAAATTAAAAAATTCTACCGAACATTTTTTATAATAGTTTTTGTTTACATAAAGTTTATATATATTTTTTACATTTTAATTTTTGTAAAAGTTAAAAAATTAACATAAAATAGTTAAAAAATTCATGATTTATTAAATTAATAAAAAATTTAAATTTTTAAAAAAATAAAAAATATAAATTAATTTTGATTTATAAAAATTTTATATATATATGAAAATAAATTATTATAACACACATACACACTCTTATCAAATTCAAAATAAAATTAAAATTATTTTAATTATGTTTTTATCATATCTATAATTTAACTCTCTTTAAAATTAATAAATAGAAATTATAAATTAATTTTTATTTATAAAAAAATAAAAATATTGTTTTGTCTTGAGTGAGCAGTTTTTGTGTGGGGTGTGGGTTTGAGCTCGGGTGAGGTTTTAACTCAGGATAACTTGTGAAGTGGTGCTGAGGTTTTTTTAATATAGTATTAATTTTTATTCTATTTTATTTTTACTAATTAATCATATTTATCATAAGTTATTCGTTGAGAATTTATAGTGGTTAGAATTTGAATTACTAATTGAAGATGTTGTTATCAGTTTCATATTTTTGCCAATATTTCTAACCACTACTTAGGCTCATTAGTGTGGTAAATACGATATTGAGAAGATTCATCTTACTTGAATAACATAAATACATAAAAATACTGAAATAGTCCATTGAAGTTGACTTAATTATTTTTCATTAAAGGAAGCCATGTACAATTAATTAATAAATACATCATCTTAAATTAAATAATTATTATTTTTAATGATTTGAATGGCCTCCCTTGTTCTTCTTTTAGACTAATTGTCCATTGTTTCCAAGATTTTGGAGATGACGAAGTTAATAGGATGTTTAGTAGCATGTTAATTCTCCACCAATGTTGATTTGTGAGTTTTACTATGTTGAACGTTCGTCCAATGCTCTTTGATTCTTGTACTAATCAATCAACTACTTTCACCACTGTATGATTCACCATAGGCACATGAAATTTGATAATCTCCTTTAAATGAATTTGGGTCACTCGCATATTTCACATAATTAATGAGTTTTTAAAGCTATTGAGAGGTGATAAATTGTGATAATATTATTTTTCTTTAAATGTTTGGAAATTTTATCTATAACTCCTTAGATCTAAGGTAGAAACACGTTTTGTTTTCCTATACAATCCTCCTTAGTTTACAATTGAGTTCTTATTTGATTTTTCTACTCTCTTGTGAAAGTCTTAATGATTTGTAATGTATAATATCCATTGCTCTTAAAGTCTTGACATAAATGCTTATTTTCTTGTTCAAGGTCGTCAATATCTAAAATCCTCAAAGCTCTAGTTATTAGAGTATTTAAAACACCCATTTTGTGATGCAGATGGTGGTGGGAATTTACATATAGATTTTGGTTGGTTTGTGTTTTCTTCAAGTTGGAAGGGGTGCGCTTGGTGAAGAAATTATTGAAAATAATAATTGTTTAAATCGGGATGATAGATTATTAATTAATTGTACATGGCTTCTTTTAATCAACAATGGTTAAGTTAGTTTCAATAGATTGTTACAACATTTTTATATATTTATATGATTTAAATGAAATAAATCTTCTTGAATAACTTGAAACATTGACAACAATATGAAAAATCAATCACAATATCTCTAATTAATAATGCTAATATTTATTTTACTTTTTATTTAGTGCAATTTTATATTTAACAAATCATATAAAACATAATCTCATAAAATTCTTTCCTAAAATTATTAATTTAAAATTATTAAATATTTACTTACAATTTTCATTTAATTTAGAATTATTAAATATATAATACACAATTATAAAAAATTTTGAATAACATTTTTAACCTAAAATCAATTTAATAAGTAACTATATTATTGAAAAATATTAAATGACACAAAAAAAAAAAAAAAATTGTCCATATATAAATTAATGCTCACATTATAAATATTGTCCGTATATAAAGTATTATCCAAATGATTCATCTTTATCCGTACATAAATTACCGCCCACGTGATAGATTTATTACCCACATGATATATTCATTTGTTAAAACGTCGAAACGTTGATTTAAAAACATAGTGCACAATTTTTCCCACGTGCGCTTTTCCGGAAGTCCACACAACTTCTCCACGAACTCCACACGGGTGTCATTATCACTCAAGATAAGATTTTCTATTAATGCGGGCTCATTGTCGCCATTTTACATCTCATCGTCACACGTTCGAATCTTAGCAAGCTCACTGTTTAGCAACACCAATCCACAGCGTCACTTCACAAGCTATCCCGAGTTCGAATCTCGGCACTCTCTATTATTCAACATGGTTAAAACCTCGCTCAAACCCCACGACACAGACGAAAACTGCTCACTCAAGACAAAACAACATTTCAAGGGAGTCCGTTTGAGAATGGGTTTCCGAAGTGAGAGTCCCAAAATCCCGAGCCAGGATTTGGTTTGGTCCATACAACACCCCTCAACAGGCCGCTCGCGCTTATGACTGTGCAGTGTATTGTCTAAGAGGTTGCAGAGCCAACTTCAATTTTCCCGACTCTCTACCCGAAATTCCATCGGCCTCTTCGCTAAACCCCGCACAAATTCAAGCTGTGGCCGCCAGGTTTGGGGAAGAAGAATTCCGGCTGTCGTCGCATGACGAAACGGCAGTTTATACTTCGAAATCTGAGATTCTGGAGGGAACAGCAAAGAGAAGTGTTGGATTCACATCTTCGACGTTTGGAATCTCAGAAATTAGGAGAGCTTCGTACACTTAAGGATTTAGAATAGTTTTTGCTCGAGGTAGAAGAGGAAGGGCTTTTTGGCCAAATGGAACACTGCTGGAATTTATATATTCACGTTAATTGAGGATGTTAGTTTACCCGACCCCGCCCCCCCACACACGCATATATATAACTAAATCTCTGTGCGCCTTCAGTTCCTGCTCTTAATAAGCAATTGGTGATTTTGATTATATAAAACATGATAACAATAGTAAAAACAAGGGCCTTTAGTTAACATAGAAAATTAGTAAAACTTATTTATAGTTCAGTTGTTTATGGCAATAAAAAAAAGTTAAGGTGTATGATCAATGGTTAGTTTTTTTATTTTAATTAAAATGATATATTTTTTAATATCATGATTAGGGAAGAGTTTAATATCATTAAAAATGATTAGTTTTTTTATTTTAATAAAAATGATATGTTTTTTATAATGATAATTGGGGAAATGGTTAATATCATTAATAAGTCACTAATTAAAAAGTAATTAATAATTTGAATTTATAAGTAGATGGCTCAACAAAAAAATACATGAAATGTGAATTGATTTATTGTTATTCTTAATAATTTAATTATTTAAACCCGTTCAATCTTACATATTATAATATTTGAATAAATAATTTTAATTCCATTTTTGTTGGCATTAAATATGAAACATTTAATCATAATTTAAAATTAAAAAATATACTTTTGACATTAACGACTCTATTTTGATATTGATATATATATATATATATATATATATATATATATATATATATATATATATATATATATATATATATATATATATACACACACACACACACACATAAGCTTACATATTCTAATATTTGAATATATAATTCTAATCCCATTTTTAAGGTTTCAACATTATTTAAAGCTAGAACACAAGAAGACCAAGAAGACACAAAATATGAATTATTTTTATAATCACTTTTAAATAAGCATAAAAAAATATAATATAGAAGACAATATAATAATTATAACTAATTTTAAATAATTAAATATATTGATATTTTAGAGAATTTAATTAATAAAACTTGTGATATTTATATCATTGAAACTTTTATGATTTAGTATATAATTATTGAAATTTAAAATTTGAATTAAAAATTATTTTTATTATATTATAGAGAATTGAATTCTTTAAATTAATAGTTTTGTATTTAAATAAAAGTACACATTTGTTTATTTATGTTAAATTTATAAAAATTTAAATTGTTATAATTAATAAGTTATAAAGTTTAAATATTTTATGGAATAATTTAAATAATTACTTACATTAATTATTGATGTTATAATTGAAGTATTTATGAGTTATCGGATTTTAAAGTTATTTTTATAGTCATAAAATAAAGTGCACTTAAAGTTTGATCAGTAGGATACACATATTAATATTGCATTCAATTTAAAAGAATATATTTAAATCCCACTAACAAAATATTTCAAAATTAATATGTCAAATATTAAAATAATAGATATAATTAGTAATTTAATATGTGTTTTAAATATTTTTATTAGTTGAAAAAAATAAATAATTGAAAAGTGAAATCTATAATACTCTAACATAACAAAAACTAATTAATTAAAATTTTTAATTTGTAAATAATTATTTTAAATTATATATATATATATATATATATATATATATATATATATATATATAATTTAAAAAATATATATTATTATATAAAAATATTGAATGTTTCGATTTATAACTTAAAAAATACATTTGTAAAGAATTTCATATATATATATAACATTGATTAATGTGTATATTTTTTATTGACCACTTTATATAAACATAATGTCAAACTATTAATTTAGAACATATAATAAAATATTTAATCCTATTTTGTATAAAGTTATGTTTATAATTTATCAATAATATTAAATATAAAAAAATTAGAAGACATTAAACTTACCATTGTTATGTATATCAAATAAAAAAATAAAATTTTATCTTCTTACTTCTATATGTAAGAAAGATTTGAATAGTAAAATATTAAATAATTGTAACATTCTTATTATATATATCTTAATTTAAATTAATTAATAAAATTATATATTGTTTACATAAAATTATCATATTAATAAAGTAATTTGTATTAGTCTCTAAGATAAAATGATAAATAAAATATTTTTTTAAACTTTAAAAAATTAATTATTACATAATATAAAATATTATTTAAATTAATATTAAAACTGAAAATAATAGTATTGGATTATGTAGGTATTAATAATTTTTAAGGTGTAAATTATGATTCTCATTTTATTATACATAAATATAATTTTAATTTTTTATTTCTTGGTAGTTTTATTATTTTGTAACATTTTGTTTCAATAATAAAAAATAATAATTTTATAAAATAAATTAATATCTTAATTAAAATTAATGGGAGAAGGAATAACTTTCATAAAATAATATGATAATAAAAGGTATTTTGATATAAATTAACATAATTAAAATAATTTTATTTTTAAAATGATAATACATATAATGTTATAATAATTTATTTTTATATTCTTTTTTTTTATTTTTATTTTTTTATAAATCAAAATTAATTTATAATTTTTATTTTTTAATTTTAAAAAGAGTTAAATTATGAATATAATAGAAAGTAATTAAAATAATTTTAATTTTATTTTGAATGGAATAATATATATATGATTATAATAATTTATTTTCATATCTTTTTATTTATAAGTTTTTATAAATCAAAATTAATAATATATAACGATTGATTTATAATGTTGATATCAATTTTGAAGAAGAAAACTCTATATCAATAGATCATGTACTCTAAATACTAAATAATGCATTTCAAGTTGTAATGGATGTTGATGTTACAAATACTACACAAAATAAAGATGTATAAGAGCAAACATCTCAACCTACAAGAAGAAGATGAATAAAAAATGATGATTTAGAAGAAAAGTCAACTTCACAATTTGAAAGAAAAATAAAAATATAAGATAATGAAAATAAAAGAGAGAAAAATTTAAATGATCCCAATGGAATGGTTAGGAGAGATTTGAAAATATTTTAAATGATTTTTTGATATAACTTAGATAACATTGATTCACTAAGCATGTGCTATATTTTTCAAAAAAATTATATTTAAATAAATGTTTATTGAACCCTTGAAGGCTCTATATGCAATAAATGCCAATAAGAAAAAGGTCATCATCAATTTTTAGTATCGAATAATATGGTTCCTGGACTACAATCACTAGAAATTGAAAACTTAACACAAGTTGAGGAAATACTAATAGCCCATGCCAACTCAATCCTACAAGTAATACATGCAATATGAGGTCAATTTAAATATAAAGGACATATAATCAGTTTTTCGTAAGAAGTAAAATAAATTTCTAATGTTTTACCACATCAAATAAAAGATTTTCTAATGATTATAGTTCAATGAAGGGACCAACGTGGAACAAATTAAAATTTTACTATCAATAGAGAGAAAGTATATAAGGCACTAAAATATAAAATAGAACATGATAGGTTTTATTTAGATGTTTAGATTGATTAAAATGCACTCAATAATGTTACACTTGAATCTAATGAAAATATATTTAACCAACTAAACTCTATGCATATGTAATTTGATTTTGAAGCAAATGAAGTTATATTTATGGGTCCATTGATGGATATGGATGACGAGAAATATCATTGATCATATATATTTAATGGCCTTTAAACCCCCAAATATACCAAGAGAGATGGAATTAATTCATGAATGGGTAATTAACCCTAATGCAGATCTTGGATCACTGATTGATTGGCTAGGGATTGGAACATCTCCAATAAATAATTTTTACAATTACTAAGGAATACCATTTGAAGATGCAATTCCATATGCAATACCAATTACACTAATACAAAGGGGATACACAACCCAACTACTCTTATGGTTGGCTTGGGAGTTAACAAAACACAAATCACAAGGTTTGACCCTTTCAAAAGTCACAATTGATATAGGTCAAAGAGAAAGAATAGGATTAACATTTATGGATATATCTTGTGTAAAGTCGTTGGAAGGAAAAATAATGTTACCTCTAGTTACATATGATCACTATGAAAAGCTAAAGAATAGAAAACAACTGTCCAAATGGAACGCTGAGGAAGAGAGATTGAAATTCTTAAAGGAAAAATAATTTCATGTAATTATGAAAGTATTCATTGGGAAAATTCATTATTTGATGTTTTATGTGATGTATACTAATTCATTATTTGACATTTTATGTGATGTGTATGGTACATTTTAATGAGTACTAAATAGTTATTTAGATTGAAAATTTTAATTTATGTGAATAAAATTTATGAGTGATCTAATATAATTTGTATTACATTTTTATATGATTTAATGTAATATATAATATACATTTTAAATTTAGGTGAAAATATTCAAATTAGATATCAAATAAATATGCAAAATTCATAGTTGCAACTAGCATATGTATCTTATATAAATCTATGTACAAAACATTGAGAGATATGATTCTCAAGGTGCCTATTCCACTTATGTCACAAATCTAATATAAGATAGGCACAACAAGAATGATATCTCTCGACATCTTTTACATAGATTTATCTAAGATAGGTATGCTAGTTTTAATTACTTTCATATCATATCCATAATTTAACACTTTTAAAAATTGAAAAATAAAAATTATAAAATCAAATTATCACTTTCAAAATAATATTATTTTAATTAAATTAAAGTATATGAAATTAAACTTCTATTATTACATTATATTGAAATTAAATTTTATTGCTATATTATTTTAAGAAGGTTATTCCTTCTACTATTAGTCTTAATTAATTTACTTTATAAAATTATAATTTCATGTATAGTATAAAATAAGAATCGTAATTTGACCTTGAAAATTGTTAATACCTACATAACTTAATACTATTATTTTTATTTTTAATATTAATTTATATAATTTTTTATATCATATAATTTTTTTAAAGAGATTAAAAAATATTTTATTTATCATTTTATCTTTGAAATTAATACATATTAATGTAAATTATAAAATTTTATTAATTAATTTAAAATTTATATTAAGATAAATATAATAAGAATGTTATATTTGTTTAAAATTTTATTATTCAAATCTTACACACTTATAAAATTAAGAAGATAATATATATATATATATATATATTAATTTAATATGCATAATAATGCTAAATTTAGTGTCTTCTAATTCTTTATATCTAATATTATTGATAGATTATAAACATAAATTTCTACAAAATAAGATTAAATATTTATTATATATTCTAAATTAATAGTTTGATATTATATTTATATAGGGTGGTCCAAAAAAATATGCACATTAATTTTTATATATATATCAAGTAGTTGATATATATATATATATATATATCAATATATTTTTTAAGTTATAAATAAAAACATTTTATATATTTTTTTAATAATATATATTTTTTAAATAATAAGTTTTTTTTAATAAATATTAATATATAACTTATTTTTTAAATATAATTTATTAACTTAAAATAATTAATTATATATTAAATTTTTTAATTAATTCATTTTTTTAATATTAAAATATTATAAGTTTCACTATTCAATTATTTATTTTTATTCTAATTAATAAAAATGCTTAAAATATATATTACATTACCAATTATAATCTATTGTTTAATGCTTGACATATTAATTTTAAAATATTTTTTAGGTGGGATTTGAACATATTCCTTTAAATTTAATGCAATATTAACATGTGTATCTAACACTATTTAAACTTTAAGTGCACTTCATTTTATGGTTTTAAAAATGAAGATAAAATTGGAAAACTCATACATAGTTTGATTATAACATCAATATTTAACGTAAATAATTTTTAAAATTGTCCCCTAGAATCCTTAAACTTTATAACTTATTAATTATAACAATTTAATTTTTTATAATTTTAACATAAATAATTAAATATGCATTTTTTATTCAAATATAAAATTATTAATTTAAATAATTCAATTCTCTATAGTATAATAAAAATAATTTATTAATTCAAATTTTAAATTTCAATAACTATATATTCAATTATAAAATTTTCAATGATACAAATATTTAAAAAATTATTAATTAAATTCTTTAAAGTATCAATATATTTAACTCTTTAAAATTACCTATAATTAATATATTATCTTCTATTTTATGTTTTCTTATGTTTAGTTAGAAGTGATTATAAAAATACTCTATATTTTATATCTTTTTATGCTCTAATTTTAATTCATTTTGAAACTTTAAAAATAGGATCAGAATTATATATTCAAATATTATAATATGTAAGTAAAAATATATGTATGTTAATATAGAGTTATTAATGTCAAAAGTATATATATATTTTTAAATTTTAACTTATGAGTATATATAAGATTAAATGTGTCTATTAATATGAGACCATTAATATCAAATCATAAAAAATTTAAATAGTTAAATTATTAAAAATAATAATAAATAAATTCCAATGACCCATCTATCCATAAATTAGAAAAAATAATCATTTTATATTTGATCATAATCCTGAACTTCTTCTTTTTCTTTTTTTTTTTTTTTTTTTTTTTTTTTTTGTTGCTATAAATGAACTATGAATAATTTTTAGTGTTAAACAATTTTCACTGTTAACTAAGAGGCCCTTATTTTTACTATTGTTATCATGTTTTATATAGTCAAAATCACCAATTGCTTATTAAGAGCAGGGACTGAAAGCGCACAGAGATCTAGTGTGTGTGTATATATATGTGTGTGTGTGCGTGTGTGGGGTGGGAAACAAACGTCGTCAATTAACGTGATTTTAGAAATCCCAGCAGTGTTCCATTTGGCCAAAAAGCCCTTCCTCTTCTACCTCGAGCAAAAAATATTCTAAATCCTTAAGTGCACGAAGCTCTCCTAATTTCTGAGATTCCAAACGTTGAAGACGTGAATCCAACCCTTCTCTTTGCTGTTCTTCCAGAATCTCCGGCCTGTAAATATGTGATTCAGATTTCGAAGTAGAAACCGTCGTTTCGTCATGCGATGACAGCGGGAATTCTTCTTCCGCAAACCTGGCAGCCACAGCTTGAATTTGTGCAGGGTTTAGAGAAGAGGCCGATGGAATTTCGGGTAGAGAGTCGGGGAAATTGAAGTTGGCTCTGCATCCTCTTAGACAATACACTGCACAGTCATAAGCGCGAGCGGCCTGTTGAGGGGTGTTGTATGAGCCCAACCAAATCCTGGCTCGGGATTTGGGGACTCTCACTTCTGAGACCCATTTCCCCCCTTTTTTCAAACGGACTCCCTTGAAATGTGGTTTTGTCTTGAGTGAGCAGTTTTCGTGTTTGGCATGGAGTTTGAGCTCGGGCGATGTTTTAACCATGTTGAAAAGTAGAGAGTGCCGAGATTCGAACTCGGGATAGCTTGTGAAGTGCCGCTGTGGATTAGTGTTGCTAAACAGTGAGTTTGCTAAGATTCGAACGTGTGACTATGAGATTTATTCGGGTTCAACAGGATGTAAAATGGCGACAATGAGCCCGCATTAATAGAAAATCTCATCTTGAGTGACAATGACACCCGTGTGGAATTCGTGGGGAAGTAGTGTGGACCTCCGGAAAAGCGCACGTTGGAAAAATTGTGCACTATTTTTTTAAATCAACGGTTCGTCGTTTTAATCAATGAATATATCATGTGGGTAATAAATCTATCGCGTGGGCAATAATTTATTTTCGTATAAAGATTAATCATTTGGATAATAACTTATATACGTACAATATTTATCAAGTGCGCATTAATTTATATATGGACAATATTTTTGTCATTTAATATTTTTCAATAATATATTTAAATAGAGACAATGTTCTTTTTAAGTTGATTATATATATATAAATTCAAAATATATTATTTGAAAAAGTTAGTTATTACATAGATTTTAGGTTAAAAATATTGATTCAAAACTTTTTATAATAGTATATTATGTATCTAATAATTGTCAATTATAAATAAATATTTACTAATTATTGGTGTAAGATATTGATTATTACATTTACTTATTAAATGTATAATTCTTACACTTGTAGCTTCAGCGTATTTAGGTGTGATAAGAGGTTAAAAGGGTGCGAAAGTGAGTTCCATAGTGAGTCCCACTTCGAATTCCGGTGAGTACCACTGTGAGTTCTCTTTTGAGTTCTACAATGAGTTAAACTTACTTCTACAATGAGTTCTCCTTTCTGTTAACTCCCCCTACTCTTTCTTTATATTCTTCTTCATTAGGGTTTTGTAATTGCGCTGATTAAAATCAAAAGCAGTGCATAGATAATATTTGTAAAGGAAGGCAGTTTAATACAAAGGCAATTGTTGCACATCTTCTTGTTCATTTCTGAATACAAGGTCATCATTGTTACAGACTTACTTGTGTGGTCACTCTACTAGAAGATCACGTACTAGTCATTTCTGACATGGTATCAGAGCCAAGTTCTAGGAATGAGCATCGGTTAATCTGTTGATTTCTATTTTGTATTCTCTTGAAATTATTAAGAGGAAATTGCATATTGCTTTTATTTTGCATTTGCATCTAAGCTTAGCTGTGTAGATCTGTGATGCCATCCTTTTTAATGCAGACCACTTTCACGTGGTCAAAAGATCTTTCAATTAATTAGACACTCAGCCTATGTTGAATCTCTTGGCAGCTGCTTCACTGATCAAACACTCCAATGAGGAGACTTCAACTTGCAGATACTCATTGTTCAATCTCCTCGCCGTGGACTGACTCCTCTACACCTCTCCATGCCCTGCTCTTGCTGGTCGCGACCTGCATTGAATCAGTTTACAAATTCGATCTATGCCTATCTTCCATGGCCTGCACCCTAGTTTATAAAACAAGTTGATTTGAGGTGCCAATACAACCTGATTTGGTCTAGCTTATGGCTTGCATAGACAAGAGGGTCGCCCAGATATCCACTACCCATTACAATGGCCAGATCATATTTTGTGAGGGTTCAACAACATGTTCACAGATTTGTTTTGATACATGCAGTGAGTATAGGAGTATACAGAGCTAAAGCACAGAAGAACGACAGCCAATAGAGGTTGCTTTAACGTAAAAAAGCCTTAGTTTGATTATTTTAATGATCTAAATCTGGCAAATTTTTCTATTGGTTAATGATATTCTTCGGTTGTCAACTCTTTTTGTATGGACAGGGTTTGGCAATTAAAACGAAAAGCAAAAAACAAAAAAAATAGCACTTTTCTTCCAGCGAGCTCATTCAGATCTGAGCCATTTTTGACCAAAGTGGTTTATAGTTTTAGTTGGATCATGCCTTCCTTCGGCACCCAACAATCTACATCAGCCTCCCACAGCCAGACTTTTGTCCGTCTGCCTCCTCACGACTGGTTTCTTCATTCTTTTCATGGATTTTGAGGGCTTTTACATTTTCTTTTGCCTCTCTGAAACTCCTTGCAAGACATTTGGGATCCACGACTTGGCACAAGTCCTTGTTGTGTCCATTTCTCAATGTTACAAGAAGTTAAAGAACTAGAGATCTACCTTACCTCTCTTAATGGCGACGCCTACTTATCTTCATTTCTTATAGCTTTAGTCAAAAACCTATAATTTTACCCTAAATCTTTTTAAAATTAGTTATTTTTTAGTTATTATTTTTAAATAGTTGTTTTATTTTGCCATTAGTGGCTTGTTTTTGGCCTAAGGGCAAGTATGAGGAGTATTTTTGACCTTTTTTTTAATGTGAAGAGGTTCACAATTTTGTGCTGATTTCAATGATGGTTACATAGCATGTTTTGTGTTTAAACTTGTTGTGCAATTGAACCTTTTGTGCTGATTTCAATGGATGGTTATGTAGCATGACACCCGTGTGGATTTCATGGGGAAATTATGTGGACCTCTGAAAAAGTGCACGCTGGAAAAATTGTGCACTATATTTTGTTTTTAAATCAATGTTTCGATGTTTTAACCAATGAACATATCATGTGGGTAATAAATCTGTCAAGTGGGCAGTAATTTGTGTATGGATAAAGATAAATCATGTGGATAATAATTTATATATAGACAATATTTAACATGTGAGCATTAATTTATATAACGGCAATTTTTCTTTTCATTTAATATTTTTCAACAATATATTTAAATAGAGATAATGCTCTTTTTAAAATCGATTTCAAATATAAAAATTTGAAATGCATTATTTGGAAAAAGTTATTAAATTGATTTTAGGTTAAAAATGTTGATTCAAAACTTTTTATAATTGTGTATTATGTATTTAATAATTGTAAATTAAATGAAAATTGTAAATAAATATTTAATAATTGTAAAATAATAATTTTAGGAAAGAATTTTATGAGATTATGTTTTATATAATTTGTTAAATATAAGATAATGAAATTGATATTTAGAAAAGATCGAGTGACTTATTAGTATAGTTCCCCTAAATGAAAAGTAAAATAAATATTAGAATTATTAATTAGAGATATTGAGATTGTTTTCATATTGTTGCCAATGTTTGGAATTATTACATAAGTTCATCGTTAGGTCAAATACGATGTCAAGAAGATATATCTCATTTAAATAATATAAATATATAAACATGTTGAAACAGTGTATTGAAGCCAACTTAACCATTGTTTATTAAAAGAAGCCATGTATGAATAATTAATAATCCATCATCTTGATTTAAATTATTATTATTTTCAATGATTTCTTCCCCTGACCTGCCCCTTCCAACTAGAATAAAACATAAACCAACCAAAACCTATAAGTAAATTCTCACCACCATCTACATCACAAAATGGATGTTCTAAATACTCTAATAACTAGAGCTTTGAGGATTTTGGATATTGACCACCTTGAACAAGAAATGGGCACTTATGTCAAGACTTTAATAGCAATGGATATTCGACGTTACAAATATATAAGACTTTCACAAGAGAGAAGCAAAATCAAATAAGAACTCGAATGTCAACTAAGGAGATTGCATAGGAAAACAAAAGGTGTCTCTACCTTACATCTAAGGAGTTATAGATAAAATATCCAAACAATTGAAGAAGAAGAAGAATATTAACATAATTTATGACTTCTAAATAGCTTTAAAAAACTCATTAATTATGTCAAAAATGCTAGTGACCCAAGTTAGTTTAAAGGGGATTATCAAATTTCATTTGCCTATGGTGAATCATACAGTGGTGAAACTAGTTGACCAATTGGTACAAGAATCAAAGAGCATTGATTGAACCTTTAATATATTAAAAATCACAAATCAACATTGGTGGAGCATTAACATGCTACCAAACATCTTATTAACTTCATCAGCTCAAAAATCTTGGCAAGAATAAATAATAAGTCTAAAATAAGAACAAGGTAGGCCATTGAAATCATTAAAAATAATAATTATTTAAATCAAGATGATGGATTTATTAATTAATTGTACATGGCTTCCTTTAATTAAAAATAATTAAATCAACTTCAATGGACTATTTCAACATTTTTATGTATTTGTGCTATTCAAGTAAGATGAATCTTCTTGGCATCTTTTTTTCCCTAGTAATGAGCCTAAGTGGTGGTTAGAAATGTTGACAAAAATATGGAACTGATAAAAACATCTCCAATTAATAATTTGAATTCTAACGACTATCAATTATCAACTATTAACTTAGGATAAATATTATTAATCAGTAAAAATAGAATAAAATAAAAATTAATACTATATTAAAAATACTAGACATTACAAATAATAAATTAATGTAGCATATATCTGAAATGTTATTTTATTAAAATCACATCAACACATTAAGATTATTATTAGACAAAAATAAATATTTTTACAATATTAGATTTTTTTATTAGATAGAGTAAAAACACATGTTTTAGGAGGACATGAAACCATGAATATAAAAGTCATAATGATGAAGTTTGAATGAAATGACAAAACAGATGGATTATGAGGGACTAAACAACTAATAGGTAGCTAAACTGTAACTTGACAAAAGGACAAAATAACCTACTTCAAGAGACAAAGCAAATATAGAGAGTCTTCATAAAAACTTATGTCCCCACAAAAGTACAACAATACCATAACAAAGCAGAAACCTACTAAAAGGACCAACTAAAATAAACAACCAATAGAAAACCAATGCCCATCAAATAATTGGACTTGAACCAACAATCACAAGATGAAGATAAACTAGTAGAAAGTGTCCTACAACAATTTTTTTATAAGTACATTAACTAATTATATATTTTTTAAAGAAATAAAAAAGTATATAATAAAATATTTAATGAGTTGTAAAGTAATGGTAAGTAATGCAAAATAATAAGATCCTAGAAACAATTTTAATTATTTATTTATCAAAAATGTGAAAGTATAAAAAGGATAAATCAATTTAAAAGTTATACAAAGTTAATTAATAATATTAAAATTTAAATAAATCAAATTAATAGTTGTAATATACAAAATATAGAGATAGATTAAGTTTCATTCTCCCTATGCCAAAATTTGCAAGATGAAGACAAACCAGTAGAAAGTGTCCTCGAACAATTTTTTTATAAGTGCTTTAATTAATTATATATTTTTTAAAGAAATAAAAAAAATATTAAATGGGTTGTAGAGTAATGATAAATGATGTAAATTAGTAAAATCTTATAAACAATTTTAATCATTTATTTTTCAAAAGTGTGAAAGTATAAAAAGGATAAATCGATTTAAAAGTCATACAAATATAATTAATAATATTAAATTCTAAAATAAAATAAAGTAATAGTTGTAATAGTTAAATATAAATATTTTTTGTTCATGAATGTGTGTGTGTGTGTGTGTGTGTGTGTGTGTGTGTGTGTGTTGTGTGTGTGTGTGTGTGTGTGTGTGTATTTCATTTAATACAATTAGTAATATTTAAAATTTAGAGTAGCACAATATCATTAGTATATGAATGTATATATATGATATATTTTTTAGTATAAAAAAAGTTTATGATATTCAAATTTTATATTTTTGGTCTTCCAACAATTAAAGTAATTTTTCTTCCTCTTTTATTTTTTATACTCTTTTTCAACTCTTCAATTTCTCAAACTAGTCGTATATGAAAGGTGATGAGATACTCAATGCATGTAATAACTTCACACATGATATAGTAAGAAAGGTGAAAGTTTACATTTTTGTAATTCCTATATCAATTATGGGTTTATTAAGTGTTAAGATCTGTGATTTGTAGGTCATCAATACACATATCAATTTCAAAGGTAATTGATATAAGTGACCCATTTCTATTAGGGTTATTGGAATTGTAGTTAGAGTTTCATTAACAGAAGGATTACATGTGTACATATAAATTTTTTAAAGAAACTATAAAATGATTTTCATTGATTCAAGAAAAGAGTTAAAAAGGAAATATATAGAAAGAGGTGAACTTGTTGAAAATATAAATTATTAGAAACTTTCTAAAATAATGTAATACCTATCTTATCTATACAACAATACAACTCACTGGAGAAATATAGAGAATTCCACGTCGCATTATCATTCCCCCCTTATTACATTATTTTTACAATTGTACTCCCTAAAAATTTCAAACTCTACCTTCCCAGGAGATTTGGTAAGGATATCTGCTATTTGTGCATCTGTAGGGCAGTACTGGAGCTAGATATGATAATTTAAAACTTGTTCTTGAATGTAGTGACATTCTACCTCTATGTGTTTTTTCCTTTCATGATAAACATGATTCTTAACAAGTTTTAACGCACATTGATTTTCATA
Source organism: Torreya grandis (assembly GCA_037957365.1). NCBI lineage: Eukaryota > Viridiplantae > Streptophyta > Pinopsida > Cupressales > Taxaceae > Torreya > Torreya grandis. Next base: position 809,051 of record JARHVA010005033.1, read on the forward strand.
GTGAATGATGGGTGGTTTCTTTTCTTCGTAGGCCATATCTGCTAGTATGTGACATAACCATATCCCTTCGTACATAACTCTATGTGTGGTGTGATATTCTAGTTTAGTGGATGAAAGAGAAATAAGTGTTTATTTCTTACTAATCTTGACATTGAATTTCTATCATCAATATATCTAACATAGTCTAAGTTTATATATACCTATAATAAGAATTGAGTATTATTCTTATACTCTAGACCATACTCAAGTATACCTTGGATATATCTTAAAACATGATTTGTTGTAACCTAGTGACATTTCTTCGGTTCTTGTATAAATCCAAAGAGATAACTCATAGAAAAACATATATCTAGTCTGGTGTAAGTCATGTAGATGAGACTCCCAATGAGCTATTTGTATAGAGTTTCATCTACTTGAGGTGAGTCCTGGGATAGAGAAAGTTGTAAGCCTTTATCTATTGGTGTTGAAAGTGGCTTACAATTTGATAATTTTTACTATTCCAAGAGTGTCTTAGCATATTTGATTTGGGAGATAAAAATGTGATTATGTTTTTGCCATATCTCCAAGCCAAGATAATAGTGTAGTAGCCACAAATCAGTCATGTCAAAGGATCTTTTGAGATCATTCTTCAAAATATTAACTTGATCTTCTAAACTTCTTGTGATCACCAGATTATCTACATATAGAACAAGAATGATGATTTTTGTTCCAACCTTATTTATATACAAGTTAGAATCTGAGGGGCTATGTGTAAAACCATGCTATAAAAGATTATCATTTTTGGTGTACCATGCCCTAGGATCTTCTTTTAGTCCATAAAGTGATTTGATGAGATGACATAGCTTTTTAGGAAGTTTTTCATTAATAAATCCTTTTGGTTGGGCATGTATACTTCTTCCTTTAGATCACCATTAAGAAAAGCACTTTTGACGTCCATCTTTTCAATTTGCCATCCATTCTGTGTTGTGAGTGCACAAACAAATCTGATGTTCTTGATATTTACAGTGGTTACAAAGGTTTCTTCATAGTCAATTCCCTCTTTCTAAACATATCCCTTTACCACTAGTCATACTTTATGTTTATCGATGGATTGTCTTCCTTATATTTTATTTTGGAAACCCATTTTTAGCTTATGGTCTTCTCTCCTATAGGTAGATCAACCAATTCCCAAGTCTAATTATTTATGAGTGAGTCATACTCAACATCCATTGATTTCTTCTAATGAGGTTGAGTTAAAGCTTCAAAAATATTGTCATGTTCTGAGCTATCAACTATTATACTCATGAGTGCAAAATTTACCTCATGCCTAGTCTGACTTCTCATTCTCACTCTAGATGAATGAGTGTCTTTGTTATTACCTAGTACCAACTTCATAAGATAACTCTACCACTATTGTGATGAACTACTTGGTGGATGTGAAGAACAATCTGGTGGATGTTCCAAATCTCTGAGATCAACATATAGCTCTCATTGCAGCTCTGGAGGATATAATTCTCCAAGATCAACATATAACTCTCCATGCGGCTCTAGAGTTTCTTCATTATCTAGCTTAGGAAGTAATTTATGAGGGGTGATTGGTGTTGATCTATCATTCTGCACTATTAAGTCAAAAAATGACTCATCAAACACCACATCTCTGCTCTCATAGATTTTCCTCATTTTTGGATCTTTAAGATGATATGCCTTCTAGGTAATGTTGTATCCTAATAGGATGCATGGGAGTGTTTGTGACTCAAGTTTATTCCTCTTCTTTTATGGTATATGCATATAAGTTGTGAAACCAAACACATGTAAATGAGAAATAGAATGCTTTCTACCACTCCATACCTCTTCTAGCATTTTATCCTTCAATAATTTTGTTGGCACCTAGTTGAGAATATAGACAACATTTTATTCTTCAGCTTTGTTGTTGATAACATATAATGATCAATCTACATCACAGTGTGATTACATCACTCAACAACACCATTATGTTAGGGCTTGTAGGGATCAGTCAAATTTTGTTTTATACCTTACTAGTTCAGGAATGCCAAGAATTTCTTCAAAGTGAATTCCGCCCTCGATCTAAGTAAAGGTAAAGTAGAGGTTGTCTTGTATCCTTTAAACCTATTGATAGAAGATATGGAAATGATGAAGTGCTTCACTCTTCTTATTTAGGAAGAATACCCACATTTTTTGGGAGTAGTCATCCATGAATTATTGAAAGTACTTGTATACTGAGAATGAATCAGGTAGTGGGCCACACAAGTCAATGTGAACAACCTCCAATAGTTTATTGGCATGAAATGAGCTTACTTTGAATGGATCCATTTGTTGTTTACCTACAAGGTAACTAGGGCAAATGGGTAAGGAACTGGATAGTTTGGTAAGTCCATGTACCATCTCTTTAGTACTTAACTCATATAATGAACTGGCAGATAAATGACCATACCGGTTGTCCCAGAGGGAAGTAGATTCTACCATTGAGGCAGATAATGCTACTACAAAAGATGAAATAACATAGAGCATATAATTTATCTTTAAAAGTTTTAGCAATAAAATTATGTTTTCATGATATCAAGCAAGTTTTGATGTTATTTTTGACAAGAAATTCCACCTTCAGATGGTTATTTAGTAGCTAGCTTACTGATAAGAGATTAGATGTCAGACCATTAACATATAATACCTTTGTTAGTGTACATTTTAGCATTCCAAGAGGAATGGTAATTTTCCATATTCCTTCTATAACATACTGCTTATCATCTACAATCTTAACCTAATCTCTAGTTGGTTGGTTTGACAATGAATCAAATAGCTTCTTGTTGCCTGACATATGTTTGGTGGTACCAGAATCGATCAACTAGATATTACTTATGGGTTGTGAGGTCTGAGAGACTAGTACCAAGTTCTTGTCTTCATCAGATATCTCTTCTTCAAAAATATCATCTTGTTGAGCAATGAGATGTCTAATATGTTTTCATTAATGGGGACATCTTTTCAATTTTTTAGAATCAATTCACCCTGATGTGCTAGTAGACCCTTATTTTTGGGCATTATACCAATAGTTGTCTATGTCATGAGTATTGGATCAATAGATATGACACCATTTATTTGAATTTTGATATTTTTGATGTTGAGACTATTGTTCTTACTGTTATTTTTATGGTTACTTCTTCGAAGGATAAAACTTTTGACCTTGTTGCCTCTTTGAGATAAGAGCTTTATCTTTGAAGTCATCTTGGACTGAGTTGATAGCTTCTTCTTACTGCAACAATTTCACAAGCTCTTCAAATGATATTGATTATTTGGTGACATTTAGTGTCATGATGAACACTCTAAACTTAGAAGGCAATTGTCTCAAGGTAATCTAGACTAAGATATTATCTTTCCACCTTCTCACCGAGTGTTAGTAACTCCCTTTGTATTTCAACCACTTGACGTAAGAATTCCTCAACTTTCTCTTTGGAATCCATGGTGATTATGTGAAGTCTCTATTGGAGATGGAGGATATTCATCTTATTCTTTGCCTCATATATGGTCGCTAACTTGTCCCATGCTACCTTTGGATCAACAACATCCCTGATATGTGGTTGGATGTTGTTAGTGATGATAAGCATGATTAGGATCAAAGCTTTTGTAGTAGCCTTATCATACTTTACAAGTGCATTAGGATCAGTGGGAACTTGCTCATCTCCTATCATGATTCCCCATAGTCCTTCAAATAGAAGGATCATGCACATATTCATTTTTCCATGTAACATAATTTGGCCCTTTAAGAAGTTGATCATATAAAATTAACTTTGGAGTAGACATTGAGAAGAAAATCAATTTTTGATTTTATTATTATAAAATAGAGTTATAAGTCTTACTGATGAGAGAATCAAGTTCAGAGATAATCAAAATATTGACGTGCTGAAAGACGATGACATTTCCTAGGATGTTCAACCTCGTCTTCAATATCAACATCATATCTAGCTTTGAGTTCTACTCTGATTTTCTTGGCTTGGTAGTGTACGTCAAATAGTTAGTTCTCCAAAAGATCTTTGTTGATAATCTCATCAAATTGAAGATTTTTGCACTCTTGAAAGGCTTTTAGTAGCGTAAAATAGATACTTGAGCTCTCATCATAGTGATTTTCTATGGCCTACGAGTCTCCTTGCTTTCTTTCATCTATTTCAATGCTATTGTTTATGTTGGACATACACTGTTATCATTCAAATGCTACCTTCTTTCTTTGTGTACTTCTTTGGAATGACTTCAATACTCCAATGATCAGCACCACTGCTTCTCCTTTAACATTGCTCACTTCTCTAGCACGTTTTCATATTTAAGATTTACTAGATGCACCTTTCTGGGCGTCTTGGCTATGAACTTGTTCCTGCTTCAATGGTCTAAAGTTGCATTCAGATTTTTTTATTATTATATATATATATATATATATATATATATATATATATATATATATATATATATATATATATATATATATATATATATATATATATATATATATATTATATATATATATATATCCTTCTTTTTTTTTAATCAATTTGGAGTCTTCGCCAAACTACTATGCACCTCCAAACTCTTGCATGGTCATTACTTTCTAGTACACAATATTATACCATGATAAAATAAATGTGCATAATATTATTAATAAATATATAGAATTTATAGTCAAATCTAAGGGGACTACATTCCTTTTACATGCTATGGTAAATTCTTGCATACACTATTGGTTGTCTATTACAAGTTTTTAGACTCCCAATCAGGCAAATAAATGTGATGAACTTGGTAGTTTCATGCCTCTACTATGATGATACTCTTTTCCTTAGATGTCTTTCTCTGCATACTTCTTTTTTTTGGTGTTTTTTCTCAAGTTGTTGCACCTAGCTCTGATACCATTTATTGTAAGACTACAAATATTTTTCATTCATTCAAAATAGGTTATTTCAAGCCTTTTTATACAGTTAATAATCTTTTCTAGAAAGATCCATCTAGACCATCATGCTCTAAAATCCTTCTAAAAATAATGTAATACTAATCTACTAATCCTTATTCTACATTGGTAAGTGTTGTTAAAGTTCACTATTCATCCATGTTGTGTTGTTGAGTAGGAGCTATTGAGAGGGTTCTAGAGGGTTGTGTTGTCACAAGCCTTATGTTCTAATCTGAAGCATAATAGAAAAGTCATTAGGGTCTATGTTGGGATAGTTGTGCCATGCCACAACTCTATCCTTCATGGACTTTAGTTAGTGCAGTAATGGTGGTACATTCAAGTGTATAAGCCTCTACTATCCTAAGCTTAATGTCATCAGGTGCTTGAGGGGTAACTGGGTATCTTATTGGGGGACTTAGGCATAGTCTTGCTGCTTAGGTGTGAGGATCATTATAAGGCACAAGGTCTTAACCATACTTATAAAATTTATTATATCAAGCATGGGAGTCCTCATGACCTATAGGCACACCATAAAAGCATTAGGTTAGAAGCTCACAATAGCCAAACACACATAGTATAAACTTAGGAATTAAACCATTAAACATTGAACAAAGCTTTCATTATTAACAAAGTATAAAAATAATACATATATAGGTTCATGGAAACTAAGCATATGATTGAATTAAATTGCTAAAGGCCCAAAGGCTCATATGCGAGCTTAGGAATTACAATGGGGAGCATCAAAGGTATCCTAAACTCAGGTCTAACTTTAATGGCAAACATAACATCAAGAATCAATCTGGTAGACCTTCACTACTCTAATGTCTCTTCCTTTTTTAACTGGACTCTAGTTCCTTTTATAGAGCTTTGAAGCATCTTAGGATCATGGGGAACATGGCACACCAATCACTGAGCTAGTGGTGGAGGTACTCATTCTTCCATCTCCACTAAGTTTATAGTAATGAGCCATCATTGTCTTATGTACCTACTTCCTAATTCAAATTGAGATAAAAAGGAGTTGTTATCCAATTGCCAACTAGTGCCACTAGATGACAAAATAGAAATCATGATAAGTGATTGCCTAATTTTTAGATGTTTGTTATGTTGGGAGAAAGCCTATACTTAGATAGATTTGGGGCCCAACATTAGCCCATTCAAAATTGTTAGTCCATCCTCAGACTAATCTTTTATCCCTTTAGGTATAGAAAACTCAAGCACACACTCCTTGAGTTTCGCTCTAAAGTTCTCAAGACCTTGAATTATAGTCTTAATTTCTTTCATGGCATTGTTTATTTTTATGGAGGTAGTGATGAGGGTGAGCACATCAATTTTTTTCAACTCACTCTGAAAGGACTATAACATTTCTTTTTCCTTTGTTATGCCTCTATCAAGGATTTCTCTTTACTCGTAGGCCTTTATTTGCAATGTGTGAAAGAGTTCTTCTAGGTCCTACTCCTAGGTCTTGATCTAAGTGATCAAGGTGTTGACCTACACCATTATCTAAGCACACTTGACCCTACTCACTATGTATACCTTTGCCATTAATGTGTCCTTACCCTTTTACCCTTTTGAGGTACACATCAATGATTAATGCATAGAGAAGTTGCAAAAAAATGCATTGACTACTTTCATGCCCTCTTCTAACTTTACAAAGAGGTTTTTCACCTATTTGATATTGATGATGAACTCATGCTTGATGTCAGTACAAGGATCCTCCTCTTCCTTTGGCTGTACTTGCATCTTTAATCTTGGGAGGATCTACTCCTCTAGTGCACACACCTTATCAACCTCTAAAAAATTTTAAGTGTCGATGCCATTTAGGAGTGATGGCTTAGCTTCCTCTATGCATTCAACCAATTACATTTAATTTGAATTTGATGGTCTTATTATTTTCCTCTTCCTCTGGCATAATCTTTTTCCAGCTTAAGGCTCTAACATCATTGATGACATTCTTGCGCACTACCTTAGAAGCCATTCAGAGGAGGGTGTTAGCTAAACTTAATAAATTCATTATGTGGGGTTAGATGAGAAGTGAATATTTCCATTCTTATTATTATTATATGTTGAGTATTTACTATTTTAATACCTCAAACTAATATTCATCAATATAACTATCAAAATCAAAGGATAGTTGTTGCCATGTCAATGTTATAACAAATCTGAAGGGCATGTACTCCATCATGTAATAGTCATCATATGTGAACCCCTTTTATGTGCCTTCTCTTGTAGGATTAATTCAACTTCCTCTTTTTGGATGACCAGCTCCATCTGCTTGACTCTTCTTCATCAGAACTAGCATCTTTTTCGGTGATTCCTTCTGATGTGTCTTGTTTTTCAAGTAGGGGTTCTTATTTGGACTTATCCCCTTTATCTTTTTCTTCCTTCTCTTTGGTGCCAACTTTACCCTCCTGAGTCTACTAGATTTCAATAATGAAATCTATTTATTTTAGTAAGGTGCTAGTATTACCTTCTTTGTCTCTAGGTACCACTTCATTACTTGGGCATACCTCTAGTTCAACTTCCTCCACTATGCTGGTGGGGGCATGAGGCACATTTATTGATTTATCCTTCATGAGTTGAGCATGTGTATTAACCCTCTTTTCTTATATCTCTTTCCTGGCCTTCTCTTTTTTAGCCTTCTTTATTTCCACCTTCCTCTTCTTCATAATTGTAACTATCTTTTCCTCCTCGACCCTTATCTTCTTGACCTTGACTTTGTCAATTTATGCCTGTGCCATGCCCTTAGCCGTCATAGCCTCTATTTTTTATTCTAATTCTAACATCACTGATATATGGTCTTTATTAAGGCCTATTTCCATCCATCAATGCCTCTCATCCTCCTCAGATTGTGGAGGCTATGTTAAGGGTTCTAAGGTTGGGATGCTTGATATTTCTACTTCCTCGAGTGGAAGAAATACCACCTTGGAGAGCCTCATGGATTTATTTAGTGTTGGTATCTTCCTTAGTTTCTTCTTCTTGGATGATATAGACTTTCATCATTCCATCTTCTTCTTCATGTATCCATTGAGATTTTTCTTCTTATTATTCCTCTTGTGCCTCTATCTCTATGAAGTTTATTATGGGAATCCTCACTATCCCCTTGGATTGCTTCTTTTTCTTCTCCCTCAGCTTGGACAAAGAAATTCCTAGCATGAAGACCATGTTCTTCTTCCTTGGTGTAGAGGGGGAAGCTTCATCTTTAGATGCAACCTTAAAATTAAAGAATTCTTGTATTTCTTCTAAGGTTTCTTCCTACTTATTTTGGGGGGATTTGTTTGGTGCCATTCGCATCAACTCTCTTTCTTCACTGACCTGAAGGGGGAGGCCATCACCTTTTTGCATGGGTGTACCCTTATTCCTTATCTTCATCTCATAGAAGAGACTGTGTATGTTCCCAAGGATGACTTCTCTTTTAAGTGGATAGATATCAATGGCATCTGAATCATCCTCCTCATCTTTAGTTGTTTTGATTCTTGGGCACATGTAGTGGTGCTTCAATCTACATATCTCTATATCCATGATCTTTATTGGGATATCCACCTATTACACATTGGGGATCCTTCATAGTGTCCACTTGAAGTACTTGGCTGAAAATACATAAGGTAGTCTCAGCCAATCCAAGTGATTGTGATCTATGAGTGACAACTAAATGGTATAGAAGTGATTCATCACGATAAAAGTTACCATTCTAAACAGAATCAATGTGAGTTTTTCTAGAATTTGCTATTCTTATCTAAAATATTCAATGTATCAGGTGTACCACCCCATTATACACACTTTATACTTTGGGGTGAAGGTAGGGGGAAAGTGAAGTTCTAATAATTGAGCATCGAAGAGTCATTATGTGCTAGGAAGACCCAAAGGTTATCTTCATCACCATTCGATATATTGATCTCCTCCATCACAATCAAGATCAACAGGGAACCCTAATAGAAGGCTTCTTTTTCCATGTGTCATTGTAGTGTATTCTTGATAATGTCCTCTATGATAAACTTGGTGATGTTGAATTTCATCCCTTATGCTAGTCACTAGGTTTGACACTAGTCCCATGGTCACCGCTGGTACCATAGAATATGATGACATTATACTATTAACTAGTAGTGCAAGGACTCTTCCTATAAGCTATTATCTAGGATGTGAAATTGATATTGGTTAGATTGGTGTGCTTGTTCTCACATTCTATCAAGTCAGGATAACACCTTGAAGTTCTAGTCCAAATCTACAAAATGATCTAATTATAAGTTGACATGAAGTCAATTATCAATATTCTATCTTCCTATGGGGGATCTAGTGCATGAGATCATGATGTAGGTTCAAAGGGGGTAGGTGCATATGATGCATCTCCAATGGTAAATTTTTGTAGGGACCCCTAGCATTCACCCATCAATTATGGAGCTTGTTCCATGGCTTTAAGGGCTCCTTCATCTGGATATAGTTGTCATTTAAGAGATCCTTCCACATACCCTTACTTCTCCCTAATGGGTCCTCTTAGCACTTCCAAGTTCCATATATTTTATTAATTCATGCCTCCTCTTGTTATAAGTCTATCTCTTGATCTCTCAGTTGTCAATATATTTATCCCTTTTCATTACACCTCATCTACATGTCCCCTTCTTTTCCATTGTGATGATCATAAGTAAGAGGACTTTAGCCTTCTATACTCATGGTCTCAAGGCTATAATCCACTATTGGATTCTTGAGTTCAGTGCTGAGTTATTTCACAAACATGTCTCTAGGTTTGTGTAAGAACTTATACTTTACTTCTTCAGGGCAAGAGTACATAGATACTACAAACTCAAGCATGTAGTTATTCAGTGACCTTGTTGCCATTTACATGTGGCTCTAGTCCATATGGCATCTAAGTTCTCAATCTTCTCTATGCACTATTTCATCCACTTAAGGTGTTGTCCATAGCTTTGACTTTTATATGTTGCATACATAGCCAACCATCGATACACTTGGTATGGTAGTTTGTAAAATAAAATCTTGTACAAGGCAACATACAAGTGGTTCTGGAACAACTTCCTTAAGTTTCCTCTACAAGTTGGATGCCTTACCATGACTATATCTTCAACTCATTCTAGCCAGCACTTAATATTCTTGAGGGACAATTAGAGCTTTATCTTAGTACACCATTGTAGTAACAAAATTCAGTAGGTCCTAGAAATGGAACCAAAATTTTGTAGAAAAGTAAACATTGTGATCATGGGCCTAGTCATGTGCTTAGATAGTTTTCTAGGTTAGATTTAGGCTTATTCCAATGGGGTACATGCATAGACTAATCTTATGGCACTCAATATTTGACACTTAGCTACACTGGCATCACTTTATATAAGGCATAAGCCTTATGTTCTCACCTAATGCATAATAGACAAGTGACCAAGGTCTATATTAGGCTAGTTGTGTCATGGCGCAACTCTATCTTTCATAGACTTTGGTTAGTGAAATGATGGTGGTGAATTCAAGGTGTCAAGCCTTTGGTAAACTTGGCTTAATGGCATTCATGTAATTGAGGGGTAACAGGATATTTATTTTGGGGACTTAAGCATAGGATTGTGCTTAGGCATGGGGATCATTACAAGGTATAGTTTCTTAACCATACTTATAGGATATCATATATCAAGTGTGAAATTCCTCATGAGATACATGCATGTCATAAAAATTATTAGGTTGGAAACTCTCAAGAGCTCAACATACATAGTATAGACTTAAACACTTAATGATTAAACATTGTAAAAATCTTTCATCATTAAAGATTATAAAAATAATGCATATATAAGTTCATAAAACTAACCATATGCTTGACTAAAACTGCTAAAGGCTAAAATGATCATAAGTGAACTTTATAATTCCAATGGGGAGCATCAAAGGCATCCTAAACTAAGCTCTAACTTTAATTGTGAACATAACATCTAGATTCAATCTTTTAGAGCTTCACTACTCCAATGTCTCATCCTTTTCTAATTGGACTCAGCTTCCTTTTATATATCTTTAAAACATCTTAGGATCATGGGGAATGGGGCAAGTCATTCCATGAGCTGGTGCTAAAGGTACTCATTCCACCATCTCCTCTATGTTATCTTTAATGAGCCATCACTGTCCTATGCACCTTCTTCTCAATGTTGATTGAGCCAAAAAGGAGTTGTTAGCTACCTCCCAGTTGGTGTCACTAGATGACAAAACAATAATCATGATAAGTTATTACCTCACAACTAGATGTTTGTTGTGTTGGCATGGATCCTATGCTAAGATGGATTTGGGGTCAAATAATTATTAATTTAATGAACCCATTAATATTTAATTATTTATATTAGAAAATTTCTAATTTAAAAAAAATTAAATGTGTGTACATAGATAAAATATTTTTATGGTGGTTGGCTTGGAATTTTTAATTTATGGTGTGTGTACTTGATACACCTTTGAGGAAATAGGTGATACAAGTTCGCAAGGCCTTTGAGTATCAAGACGTTATTCCTCTCCATACAGACATTATGAATATTCTTAAGGAGAAAAATATGGAATTTGATCATGAAAAATGAATAAAACACAACACTCTATTTTTGGGTGATGCAAGATTGGTCAATCCCTTGGATGCTCCTACATTAGATATCCAAGGTAATGAATATGATAAATTGATCACATAGAGGGTGTGAGTGGTATAACCACCCTTTAGGTCACAAGGAAAAATTACCTTGGCATCTGCTTCCATAAACCATGTACACCTAGATAAATTTCACTTTTGTCTCATTTTCTTTTAGCATCTACATACTAGTTCTGAAATGATCCCCACATGATCATGAACTGTCTTCCTCCTCTAAAGACATACATATATCTATGGATCCACATGTGGTACTATACCCACTACCAACCAACCTCCTACACCAAAATTCCTTATCATGCATCTTATTATCCCATGTGAACACTATCCCACCACTATCCATCCACCCCCACCAAAATCCCAACTAGATTTCTTCACAACTCATCCAACCACTTGTTAGATTATCCAAAACATAACTAATCACAATCAATTGAAGATACTATCTCTTGATTGAAAAATAATTTTTCATATCACTCTCCACATGTGTACTCTCTTGCACAAAAATATCATCCACCATACTCTCATCCACACATTCATATTTATCTCTATCACATGGCTGAATTTCCCTCAAACTCTCCTCTTGTGTACATACTTACAAAACATTCTCATCCAAATCTTTCATCATGGAAACTTATAATTTTGGATTATTTCTCTCTTCACCCACATGCACCTATTCAAATATTCAATCATTCTCCTCATGCAACTCCAAATATTTGCAACATTCTTTCCCATGCATCTCTTCTTAGATGATTTATTCCTCTACACTATCCTCAGTGCATTAGCTTGCACATCCATCACTCCCATATAAAAATTAACAAACTCATTTCCATCACAACCCAAAATTTTGGAGTTATCCCATCGATGGAAATCCACAACATCTTCAAATAAAGGGTCTCCAACATCAAGTTCAACAATAAAAACTTTTGTATCCTCCTTCTTGAGGAATCCATCTTCAATGGGCTACTAATATGATCGTTCCTTGTTTTCTTCAATGAAAATCATCTTATTTTATTCACTCTTTTAATGAAATTCTCCATGGTTTCTCTCTTTAATCTTCACTGTAGCTATGTTCTCCTTCAACATATCCATTTTCTTTTTCAGGGTGTCTATCATCTCCCACATCAAACCTTCTTCTTTATCTATTTCATGTTTGTCAATTCTCTCTACCAATAGGTATAATAATCTACTCCATGTATTTATCTTCTTCTCTTTTTCTATTTTTGGTGGAACCCTTCCACTCTTTTTCTCCATCTTCACCTACATACCTAAAAAATAAACATACACATTAATCTCTCACATTCTCAACTCAACATTCTTCTCCCAAGGAATCAAAATTTGCTGTAATGCCACTTGATGTGGCCTAAAATAGAAACTCACTCTTATCACATTAAAATTATCATAAGAACATGAATTTAATTAACAAATTTAATAAATTTACATTAATATTCTTTGACAAATACATAGCTTTCTCAGCAAATCATTACAATTTCATAGGCCATGTCAACAATGCATGTCATTAACAAGCTTAAATAAGTTATCTAGACAACCCAAATTAATTACTTTGTCTCATCACCAGTGAGGATAACCAAACATCTCACCAAGATTAAACACTCTAACTCTATCCTAACTAAACAAACAAATGATATAAACACTTATAGAATGTGCATGAGGAAAACAATAAATGGGGCCCCATATTGGCACCAACCCTTCACATGGGGGATTCTCCCATCAACCACACATGAAATCACCAAGAAATCCATGTAACATTATCCACTTGGATGATAAATTCAAAGGGACAAAGTTTGTACCAAGTATTAATGTGCCACTTTCATTAAATGTTAAATACAAAGCAGTAAGATGTAAATTAGGAATAATAAAACTTGTCTCCCACTATCGTAAGCTTTTAAATAAGGTGGATTATCTTTTTTAATAATCTCCTTCTTTTTCCTCACATTAAATTCATCCCACATGCATGAAAAAAGACAAAATTAAGTCCCTACATGAGTTATAATGGAATGTGGTGCCACATGCCACATATATAATCTAGAATAGTGATTACATGCTAATAATTAATAGTGCCAATCAAGAATAGTGTCCTTCACACCTCACCAATGTGACTAGTGTATCCACATCATCAATAATCCCCATCATCATGAATAGTACCTATGAATAGTGTTGCATGAATAGTCTAGCATTAATAGTAGTTTCCCACCACATCAAATGGAAGAAAAAAAATTCTTTGATTTGTTGAATAATAAAATTATAAAAAAGTTATTTTATTATTACCATATTTTATAAAAGCATTTGAGGTTTATTGTGTTTCTTCATATATGGGAATTGGTGTTATGTTGAGTGAATAAGGGAAGCCAACATCATATTTTAGTGATAAATTTAATGAGGTAAGAATAAAGTATTCTATGTATGATGTTGAATTTTATGTGATTGTACAAGAATTAAGACTTTGGAGGAAATACCTATTGCCTAAGGAGTTTATTCTATTTAATGATCATGAAGATTTGAAGCATGTGATTAGTAAAAAGAAGTTAAATAGTAGGTATTCAAAGTAGGTGTCTGTCTTGTAGGGTTATACTTTTATGTTGAATCAAACATCAAGAAAACAAAATCAAGTATCTAATGTTTTGAGCAGGCGATTGGGGTTGATAACTACTATGGTGAGTGACGAATTTAAATTTGAATTTATGAAATAAGTATATGATATTGATCCATATTTTGGTAAATTAGTTGAGCATTATAGGAATCCGTTAAAAGGTGATAAAAGTAATGTTTATGAAGAGTATATTATGTAGGATTATTATCTCTTGAAAGGGAAACAAATATGTATTCCAATTGGGTATCTAAGAGATAATATTATAAGAGAATTACATAATGTTGGTTTGGCTGGACATTTTGGTAAGACAAAGACAATATATTTGGTAGAGGAAAAGTATTTTTGGATAAATATGAAGAGAGATGAAATAAGATATATTTAAAGGTACAGGTTATGTCAGGTGGTAAAAGGATATCCACAAAATATAAGGATATACATGCCATTACCTATTCCAAGAGGACCATGGACATATTTGAGTATAGATTTTATGTTGGGATTACCAAACACACAAAGAGGTAATGATTCAATTTTTGCTATTTTAGACAGGTTTGCTAAGATGTTTCATTTTATTACACGTAATAAAATCAATGATTCCACTAGAGTTTCAAAACTATTTTTTAAGGATATTGTGAGATTGCATGGTATTCCAAAGACTATTACATCATATAAAGACACAAATTTTATGAATCATTTTTAGAGGATTTTTATGGATGAAGATTAGCACTAAGATATGATTCAGTAGTGCATACCATCCATAAACATACTTACATATAGAATTTACAAACAAGAGCTTGGAAAATTTATTGAGATGAATAGTTGGAGAGAATCTCGAGTAATGGGACTTGGCTTTACTGCAAGCTATGTTTGCATATAAAAGTTTAGGGAATAGTTCAATAGTAAAATAAGCATTTAAAATTGTTTATGGGATAAATCTTGATTTTTGGTAAAATTACCAATTATAGAATCAGTTAGTGATGATGTAAAATCATTTATAGATAATATACAATAGTTACAAGAATAAGTAAGAAGAAAGTTACAAAAAAATTAATGAGAAGTGTAAAGTAGCAATAGATGCTAGAATAAGGTAAAAAAGATTTAAATAAGGATATTTAATGATGGTTTACTTGTGTAAAGAGATATTTTTGAAAGACACATATGACAAGTTGAAGTATAAGAAAATTAGACCATGCCAAATTGTGAAAAAAATTAGTGACAATGCTTATAAGGTGAGTTTAGCACAAAATTTTAATTTCCCTCTAGTATTTAATGATTCATAGTTATGTGATTTCCAAGGATAGTTTGTCAAGAAAACCATTCTAAAATTATGCATTATAATTTATGAATTACTTGAACACATGGAGAATATGTCAAAATCTCATCTTGTTGATTGTTTGATTCCATATGTAACTACTTTATGAGTTATGTGTTGATATTGGCTAAAGTGTCATAAATAATTATAGAGTTATTTCATAATATTATAACACCATATTATTTAATTTAAGTGTAGTAGACATGTATTAACCATAACTCTATAAACATATGCTAGGAACCTCATCTAATATACCATGCAAAGCACAAATATGGTGATGATAGAACATAATTTACCATCCACACATAGTGGTCTATTATATGCACATTTTAAATAAAATGTTTTAGAAAGGGATACTAATTTTTTTTGTGATGATAACAAATTTATAATTTAGATATTAATGGAAACATAGAGGTTATCCACATGTGCATACTTTCTTGTGGTTGGTTAGAGCAACAAATATGGAAATTTTAGATTGAAAAAAAAAAAACAAATTAAAGTTTTCCAAAATTATTTTGTTGGAAGTATGCATGCACAAAATCCTTAGGGAAATACAAATAAATAAACTTAGAAGCAAAAAATTATTAACAGTTTATTTATCTCTACTATATAAATTAACTACCTTATAATAATATAAATGAATATAATTTCATGAGTTGTGAATGAAATATAAAATTTGAACTTGCATCCATGTTCAAATAATACATTGAAAGTTAAGCAATTAGATAGTAAAAAAGTGTATGAATTTTTTAAAATTTTTGTGGAGCATGATAGCATGTGAAAAGATGGGGCTTGCCTATGAAAAAAATGAAGGAAGGTTTGTAGGTTAGAGGGATTATTATGGGAAAATGTATTAAATATGTATATTTACAAGACTAATAACATAAAATTTTAGTTGATGCAAGTGAAATTACCCTTGTAAATTACATGTCTATGGATCAAATCTATACATAGATGTGGAGATAGGTGATAACAATTATTATTCAAAAATAAATGATGACCACGTCAAAATTAGTAATCATTATGTGTTGAAATTATGTCATGAAAATCTAGATTGGTAACTAGTTCTTTATAAACATTCCATTCTAGACTAAATTGGAAGTATTATACAAAAATATATAAAAGTATATAATCATATAAAAAAAATTGATGTGACTTACAAATGTTTAAAATATGAAGAACCTGCTACAAGAGTGTATGACCATGTAATAACTATTTAGAAAAAAATAGGTATAGGGGAAATGGAGACATGACACATGTCAGTATAAATTAGATTAGTTGAGTGTAATAAGGTATTTGTATTGTTAAATGTTTGGCATAACGTTTTAAAACTAGTTATAAAAGAGGATGATGAAAATGAAAGCCGAAGAAAATTAATAGTTGATGTGAATATTGATAGGCCTCACCTAATGGAACATGTACCCCTCATCAAGGAAAAAAAATATTAGATGTAAAATGATAAAATTCATAGAGGATAAAAGTGGAAATGAAGAGAAACATGTGTTATTTTTCAAGTATTCGCTATGTTTTGAAGTATTCTAAAAAAGGATAGTCAATAATTTTTGGACTTTTATTGGATCGATTTACTATTGTATAAACCATAACATGATAATGAGAGATACATTGACATTGAGAGTGATATAATAAAATATAATTGGGGTCAACTTTAATATAATCCCTGGTATATATAATATATTATTGAAACAAATAAATATAATCAATGAGAAATATATCATGAAAATTAGGATATTATCCAAGAAAACACAACCAAAAATGAGTGATAGATCATATCTAACTTATGTTAATGGTATTTTATACATGTTTTTAATATTGATATTAAAAATTATATTGATAGGTACACACCTTAGACATCTAACAACTCGGGTGAAGTAAAAATGAAAAAATATCTTAAATTCATAAGCATGGAAAAAGATAATAGATTATTTACTATGGAACAAATGGAGTCTAATTTATATTTTGAAGCCTCAGTTAAAAACCAAAAAAAAACATTTGATATAATTATTGGACATTATAATGAAGGACATAATACACCTCTATTACATATGATAATCTAAGGAATGGAAGGAATAATTAAATATTTTATTTTTGTAAGCATGAAGAAAGCATTTATAGAGTTATCAAAATGATAATGTTATGCCCTTCTACTACTTGATCCAACTGGATTTGAACCATTTAAAATTGACATGCTGGAAATACTTACAACCTTGTGAGTGCCTATTTTAGATTTTGAAATATTAGAATGAATAAGGTTAACAAGATTTCAATTAAAAAATTGAATGGCTAGATATATTATTATTTATGATACAAGTTTTAAGTTGAAAAGATGATTCAAAATATATATTCTCAGCTATGTCCGATATTTCTAAAAAAAAATTTATACATGCTTTGGTGGGAGATCCAATTTGTTGATTGGATATTTTGGAAATTTGACTCTAGTAATGAATAAACCTCCTTTTGCAAACACAACAGAAACAAAGTTATTATTGAAAAGCTTTATAAATTGTATTATGTTACTCAATGTTTTAGGACAATAAGGTCAAAGTGAATGCCAACAATAATTTTGGAAGCTTCTAAAAAAATATAAGAGAAGCACATCTAATCATTGAATATTTGAGGTTGTTAATGACTAGAATTGATTCTTTATTGGTAATAGTTGAAAATGATGATTTTAATGAACATATACATTTATTTTCAATAATAGAAAATGTGAATCAATTTAATGAGAGAAAACTGTATGTACTGAATGAAACTATTTCCCAAAACATTACAACTATAGGACAAAAAAAGGTTTTAGGGTTAGATGATAAACAATTAAAATCTAAATTATTGATTGTTCATTGTGAAAGGATTATTCTTAATAAAACCATATTGGAAAAAATAAGCCTTATCAATGGTACACTTGGTTATGTTTGAAACATTGTCTACAAACTAGGATTGACACACATAAAACCACTTACATTGTAATGGTTCAATTTGATAACTAGACAGGTAATCATTTTATTGATACAATGCAACTATAATTCCAATCACCCCTATAGATATGGGTCATGTGTGTCTATTAACTTTAAAACTGGTATGAGGATTGACAATCCAAAAATCAGAGGATAAATACTTAATAAAGCCACAATTGATATAGGACTTAAAATAGATAAAATTTTATCTTTGTTATTATATCATGTGTCAATTCATTACTTGGATTGAGGATCCAACTGTCTTTCACATGTGACTAGTTTGAAAGATTGAAGAGTGGAAAAATAGTATATAAAATGAAAGAGTATTAATAAATATTTAAATTATTAAAAGATCAAAAGTATAAAGTTTGAATGTTGTAGAACACATGATGCATAAAAAGAGGCCAAACATTCAGAGGCCATAACCAAACATTAGAAGGCCATAACTTTGGATCTATAGTTCCATTTGAGCCCATCTTCACTACAAAATGACTATCGTAAAAAGATCAATGTAGACAACATAACTTTACCTTCAATTTATGGGATATTTTAGATATTTTATGGAGGCCTAACCATATAAGGCTTTGAAATTATAGTTTAATATTATTTTTGGTCTTTTTTCTAAATTTATAAATTGACTATTTTTTTAACCATGCTTAAATTATAGTTGAGATTTATTTTATAGATTAATTTCAGTATTTAGTTTATTTTTTGATATTTTTAGAGATACACATGATTAAATGTTAAGGTTATTATAAAATTAGTTATTAAAAAGATTAGGTCAAGTTTTATTATTCTTAGAGTTCCAAAATTTTTCATGTCAATTCCAATTCTAAGTTGAGGATTATGTATGGATAGTTTCTAGTTATTTAAGTCATTCAATATGAATTAATACTAGTCTTTGTTTATAATCTTGACCTATTGGTTTTTTATTTATCTTGATATTATTTATGTTCATTAAATATGGTATTAAACTAGGTTCTAATCTTTTAGGTGTAAGAGATGGTCATATGATTATGAATAATCACTCATATGAACTAGACTATACAAGAGATAAAAAGGTAAGAATAAAAACTATTTGAGATCATTATGAATCAAAGACAAAGGATATAAATATATGATGTATAAGATGTCATAGATCATCAATAAGAACTTTTAAATGAGGAGAAACAAGAGCAGCCACCATCAATGGAAGAGAATATGGTTAGAGATTTAGAAGGAAAGAACAAAGGAATCAAGGTTGACATTCTATATTATGGTAGAAGTTTAAAACTAGAAGAGTTGATATATTAGATGAATAGCATGGAGAAGTTTTATGAATGGAGGACTATGAGAGAAGATAAGAAGGTAAATTTTTTAGACAAAATATTGAAGGGTCATGCAATGATTTGATGGGATCACCAACAAAAATAAAGATATAGAAAAGGTAAAAATAAGATCAACTCATAAAAAAAATGGATAAGAAGTTGAAGGAGAAATTTATTCCTATGGATTATGCAGAAAATATATACAAAATATTTCAAAATTTGAGGTAGAAGGATCACATTATAAAAGAGTATACATATGAGTTTTACAAGCTTTATATACGAGTGGATAATGATGTAATAAAAGAGAATATGGATTCAAGGTATGTAAATGGTTTGAAATTTTATATTTAATATGAATTAAGCATGTATAGAATACTTTGCATGGATGGAGATTATCAATTAAATTTGAAGTTAGAATTTTTAAAAATAGATAGAATTTTAGAAGAACATTTATTGGGCCAAGAAGAGGACAATACCCTCTAATAATAGGATGAGGTAGATTTAATATAAATAGAGGTGGGTTTAATACTACTAGAGAAGAATCGTCACATGGTACATAAAGATGAGAAGATAATAGACAAGGGTTTTACTACCAACAAAAAGGAAGAAGACTTAAAAGAGGTCAAATTTATGGTGTTAGTATAGTATGGTTTCCAAATCAACACAGGTCTTGTGTTTATTATATATTTGGATGAGAAAGCCATAGATTGTTTGAGTGTTCTCACTAATAAGATAATAAAATGAGGCAAGAGGATCACCCAAGAGTGAATTTAGTTGAAGCTAAAATAGAAGAGCAAAATATTAATATTGTAGTAGTCGATATTGAACAAAATATCATGATGAGAATAATAATGATTTATTCAATGAAATAACATGTGTTGCATAAATAAGGTGGTGATTCATGGATGTGAACAAATATCTTTCAAACAAGATGTACTTCAGGAGGTAAGATATGCAAGGTAGCTATAGATGGTGGTAGTTGTGAAAATATAGTTTATAAGGACATGATTGAGGAAAAAGGTTTTTAGTGTTAAAAGCATCCTAGTCCTTATCAAATTTCATGGTTGAATAAAGGGAATGAAGTTATAATAGGTAAAAGATGCTTAATATAGTTAGCTATAGGAAAAAATTATAAGGATGAAATATGACATGATGTTATACCAATGGATGCATGCCATGTATTATTAGGAAGGCCATGGAAGTTTTATATAAAAGAATTTCATGATGGAGAAATGAACACATATAGTTTCTAGAAATGTGGTATGTAGGCAGTTTTGTTACCTATTAAAGAATAAGTATAGGCTAAAGTCATGTTGACTGTAAGAGAATTTGTCAAAGACATAAAGATGATAGGTTATTTTTATGCATTAATAGTGAAGAAAGAAGAGATATAAATGGTGCATGTACCAACATAAGTAATAATTTAATGTTGAAATAATATGAAGATGTTAAACTTGATGAGTTACTAGATGGTTTATGACCAAAGAAATATATTCATCATCATATTGATTTGATTCCAAGATCAATTATCCCCAGTCAAGTAGCTTATAGGATTAGTCCAATAGAACCTATATAATTAAATAAACATGTTACTAAATTGGTGAGTAAGGGTGAAGTAAGAGAGAGCATGAGTCAATGTGAAACACCAAAATTGATAATTTATAATAAAGATGGAGGGTATAGGATGTGTGTGGATAGTAGAGAAATCAATAAAATTACAATCAAGTATAGGTTTCCTATACCTTGTTTATATGTTATGATGGATGCTCTTGTCGGAGAAAAATATATTACCAAGATTGATCTAAGGAGTATATCTAATAGATTTAGATTCATGAAAGAGATGAATGGAAAACAACATTAAATACTAGATATGGTTTATTGAGTGGATGGTGATGCCATTTAGGTTATTTAGTGCACTTCAAACATTTATGAGGGTGATGAACATAATGGTATGAGAATAAATTGGTAAGTTTGTGGTGGTTTAATTATTTGATCTATTAATATTAAGTAATATTAAATAGGATCACTTACACTATTTTAAAATGGTATTAGAATTGATGTAATTAGAAGCTCTATGCAATTATGAAGAAGTGAAAGTTTATGCAAAATAGTTGGGTATTTTTAGTTTTAGAAGATGGTGTAAGAATGGATGAATAAAAAATAAGGGAAATTATTAAGTGGCCCATCCCAAAGAGAATAACAAAGGGAAGAAGTTTCCATGGTTTAAGAACATTTTATAGAAAATTTATTAAGAATTTTATTAGTCTTGTTTCACCAATGTCAAATTATATAAGATATTTCTTTTTGCATGGATATGGGTAGAAAGAAAATGATTTGAGTTGTTCAAGAATAATATTACAAAAAAGTCTATTTTAACATTACAAGTTTTATCAAAGCATTTGGGGTTAATTTTGATGCCTTGTTTATGGGAATTGGTGCTCCATTGAGTCAAGAAGGGAAGCCAATAGCATATTTTAGTGAGAAAACGAATGAGGTAAAAATAAAGTATTCTATGTATGATGTTGAGTTTAATGCCATTGTATGAGAACTAAGACATTGGAGCTATTACTTGGTGCCTAAGGAGTTTATCCTATTTACTTATCATGAAGCTTTGAAGTATGTGAACACTAAAAAGAAGTTAAATCGTAGGCATGCAAAGTGTGTGTCTTTCTTTTAGGGTTATACTTCTGTGTTGAATTACAAATCAAGAAAACAAAATTAGGTATTTGGTGTTTTTATTAGATGAGTGGGGTTGATAACTACTATGGTGATCAAAGTATTTGGATTTGAATTTATTAAATAAGCATATGATATTGATCTAAATTTTGAAAGATAGTTGATCAATTCAAGAGTCCTTTAATAGGTGATACAAGTAATTTTTATAAACAATATATTATCCAGGATGGTTATATCTTCAAAATGAAATAATTTTGTATTTGAAGTGGGTGTCTAAGAGACAACATTATAAGTGAATTACACAATAGTGGTTTGGCTAGACATTTTGGTAAGATAAAAATAATAGATTTGGTTGAGGAGAAATATTTTTCTCCAAATATGAAGAGAGATGAAAAAAGATATATTTAAAAGTGTAGGATATGTTAGGTGGTAAAAGGATATGCAAAAAATATAGTGATGTACATGTCATAACCATTTCCAAGAGGACCATGGACATATTTGAGTATGTACTATGTGTTGAGATTACCAAACACACAAAGTGGTAATGATTCAATTTTGGTTATTATAAATAGGTTTTCTAAGATGTTTTATTCCATTGCATATAATAAAAATAATGATACCACTAGAATCACAGAACTATTTTTTAAGGATATTGTGAGATGCATGGTGTTCCAAAAACCATTACATAAAATAGGGACACAACATTTATAAGTATTTTTTAGAATAACTTATGGAGTAAGATGTGAACTAATATACAATTTAGGAGTGCATACCATCCCAAAATAGATAAATAGATAAAACTTGTAAACATAAGCTTGGAAAATTTATTAAGATGCATAGTTGGGGAGAAGCCCAAACAATGGGACTTGGCTATACTACAAATAGAGTTTGCATATAATATTTCAATGAAAAAATCAACAAGAAAATCAAAATTTAAAATTTTTTATGGTAGAAATACTATGAGTGTTTTATCTTTGGTATAATTAGTAGTTGCAGAATGAGTTAGTGATGATGTAGAAGCATTTACAAAATATATACAATAGTTGCAAGAATAATTAAGAAGAGAGTTTCAAGAACATAATGAGAATTATAAATCAATAGTAGATGTTAAAATAAGGTAACAAATATTTTAATAAGGAGATTTAGTGATGGTTTACTTGAGAAAAATGATATTTTTGAAAGGCACATATAACAAGTTGAAATACAAGAAAATTAAACCATGTAAAATTGTGAATAAAATAAATGACAATGATTATGAGTTGAGTTTACCACAAACATTTGATATCTCTCTAGTATTTAATGTTTCATATATTATATTATTTCCATAGATAATATGGTGAAGGTGAATAATATGAATAAGTATATTGGAAATAATAGGTGATAAACAAGAAGAAAAAATAGATAGTGTGGGTTGTGGATAAGAAGAAAATAAACACAAGACAAGGATGTTATGACAGGTACTTGGAATAGTGGGAAGGATTTGAAGAGGAAGAAAACACTTGGATTACATACTGAGATCTAAAGAAGATTGATAAGAATAAATCTTAGAAGTATAATCATAGTAACTTGCAGGAGCTGAGTTGTTTTCAACTAGAGAAAAATGATTTAAAAAATAGGCTGAACTTCTAGAGGTCATAAATTTTGATTCATAGTTCTATTTGAGCTCATATTTATTCCAAAACGATCATCTAGGAAATTTCAATACATCCATAATCCACACTTATAGTTATATGATGTTTTAGATATTTTTTATAGGTTATACGTGGCCATATGAGGGTCTAAAATTGTAGTTTAGTATTATTTTTGGCTTTTTATAAATTTT
Source organism: Torreya grandis (assembly GCA_037957365.1). Classification (NCBI taxonomy): domain Eukaryota; kingdom Viridiplantae; phylum Streptophyta; class Pinopsida; order Cupressales; family Taxaceae; genus Torreya; species Torreya grandis. The sequence goes on from JARHVA010005033.1 coordinate 833,264, forward strand.
TAAATTCTCTATTTTTGTAATCAGACTTGAACTTTTGTTAAAATTAATTTGATAAGTTAATTTTAGTGATTAGTTTATTTTTGGATATTTTTTTATATCTATGAGTGCTTACATGCAAAACTTATAAAAATGATATTTATTAAAAATAGCATGTTAAGTTTTATTATTTTTAGAGTTACAAACTTTTGCATATCAACTCTAATTTTATGTTAAGGATTATTTATGCATGGTTTTTAATAAGTTGAGTCATTCAATATGAATCAATGCTAGTCATTTTTCATAATCTTGGCCTATTAGATTTTCATTTTTTGTGATAGTATTTGAGTTCATTACCACATGTCATATGTGGCCACTAGACACCCAATGCCCTCTGAGATATGGAGGTTATTCATGCTTAAGTAACAAATCTAACTTAGATCTTAGTGAACGAAAAACTTGGCCACAAATTTGAACATCTACACTAAATGAATATGTGACAGAAGGTTTACTAGACACATATTTATGAACTCTATTCCTTGATAAAAGGTGTGATTGGCTAGATCTATAATTAAAGCACATATATTTCCATGAATATGTCAAACAACTAATATGCTATAAAGATAATTATTTTAGAACACCAACCTTAGTTTACGTATCTCACCATGTAAATGATAATGTAGAATTGAGCTCAAAATTAATCAATAGTCTTTACAAATAAAAAAATTATAGAATTACCCATTATAATTTATAAATTATGCAAACACATGGAGAATATGCCAAAATCTCATCTTATTTATTGCTCCATGCCATATGGAACTACATTATGAGGCACATGCTGATATTGGATAAAGTGTCCTGAATAATTAATAGACCTATTGCATGATATTATAACACCATATTCTTTACTTTAAGTGTATTAGACATGTATTGGTCATACCTCTATACATAGATGCCAAGAACATCACCTAACATACCATGTAATGCAAAAAATATGGTGATGACAACAATTAATTGACCATCCACATATAGTGTCTTATTATATTCACATTTAAAATAAAACGTTTCTAAAAGAGATACTATAAATGTTTACGAGGACAACATATTTATAGAGTAAATATGAATGGAAACATAAATTATCTCTGTATATGCTCAATTTTGTATGGTTGGTTGGAGTAAAAAATATGGAAATTTTAGAGTGAGAAAATAAATAAGTTAAATTTTCCCAAAACTATTTTTATGGTAGTATGTAAGCATGAAATACTTAAGGAAATATAAATTAAAAAACATAGAAGAAAAAAATTATTAACAATTTATTTATCTCCACTATATAAACTAATTACCTTATAATAATATAAATGAATATAATTTCATGTGTTATCAAGGGAATACAAAATTTTTAATCACATCTGTGTTTGAATAACACATTGAAATTTAATCAAATAGATACTAGAAAGGACTATGAAGAAATTGTTGATTTTTGGAGCATCATATGATGTGTAAAGATGTGGATTTCACATCAAAATAAAGGAAGGAAGGTTTACAGGTTAGAGGGATTACTATGAAAAGAATAAATAAATACATACATGTACAAGACTATTAACATAAAATTTTATTTTATCTAAGTGAAATTTCCCTTGGCCATTACATATTTATGGATCAAATCTATACATATATGTGAAGACAAGAGATAAAAAATATTATTCAAAAATAAATTATGACCACGTCAAAACTTGTAATTGTTATGTGTTAAAATTGTGTCATGAAAATGTAGATTGGCAACTAGTTCTTTACAATAAATTTTAATTTAGACTACATTAAAATGATACTACAAAAGTAGAGAAAATTGTATAATCATATCAAAAAAATTGATGCAACTTACAAATGTTTAAAATTTGAAGAACCTGTTGCAGGACTGTATAGACATGTAATAACCATTTTTTTTATGAAATAGATATAGGAAAAATGGATAAATTCACATGTCTCTATAATTTAACTTAATGGAGAGTATTAAGGTATTTGTATTATTGAATTTTTGGCATAATTTTTTTAAACTAGTAATAAAAGAGAATGATGAAAACTAAAGCCATAGAAAATCAATAGTTGATGGAAACATTGATAGTGCTCGCCTGATGAAACATGTAGCCTTCATCAAGGATAAAAAATATCAGATTTATAATCCTAAAATTAATAAATAAAAAAACTATAAACCAAGAAAAACATGTGTTATTGTGCAAGTATGCCCTAGGTTTTGAAGCATCCTAGAAAAAAGATAGTTAAAAATTTGTGGGATTTTGTTGGTAAGAGTTACTATGTTACAAACTATATCATGATATTGAGAGAGACATTTGTATTGATATTGATACAATAAAATCTAATTAGGGTCAATTTAAATACAATCCTTGGTATATAGAGTAGGTTATTAAAACAAATAATGATAACTAGTGAGAAATAGAGTATGAAAATTAGGATACTATCCAATAGAACACAACTAAAAATGAGTGGTAGATCATAACAAGCCTACATTAATGTTAATTTGTACATGTTTTTAAGATTTATATATTGGTTTAAAATGATATTGATAGGTACACATGCTAGAATTCAAATGAATCGAGTGAATAAAAAATGGAAAAAAATAGTAAATTCATAAGCATGGAAAAAGATAGTGGATTATTTACTATGGAATAAAGGGATTTTAATTTATATTTTAAAAGCCTCGGTCATAAATATAAAACAACATTTTATGTAATTATTAAAAATTATAATCAAGGACATAATACACCTCTATTGCATATGATAATCCAAGGAATAGAAGGAATAGGAAAATATTTTCTTATTATATGGATTAAGCAATCACTTATAGAGTTATCACAACCATAATGTTACCCCATTATACTACTTGCTCCAAATAGAGTTGAACCATTTAAAATTGGCAAGTCAATAATACTTATGACCTTACGAACTCCTATTTTAGATTTTGAAAATTTTAAATGAGTAAGGTTAATAAGATTTCGATAAAAAATTATGAATTTTTAGATATAATTTTAATTATGATATAATTTTTAAAGATAAATAAACGATTCAAAATATATATTCTCAACTATGTCAAACATTTCTAGAAAATATTGATATGTGCTTTGGTGGGAGATCCAAGATTTTAATTCGATATTTAAGAAATTTTCCTATAGTAATGGATAAACTTATTTATGCAAGCATAACACAAACAAAGATATTATTGAAAAACTTTAGAACTATTATTATGGTACCTGAGGTTTTAGGAAAACAAGGTCAAAGTGAAGAACAATAATAATTTTGGGAACTTCCAAAAAATCTAAGTGAAATGCATCCAACTATTGAATATTGGAGGTTGTTAATGACTAGAATTGATGCTTCATATGTAATATTTTAAAATGGTCATTTTAAAGAACACACACACACACACACACACACACACACACACACACACACACACACACACACACACACACACACACACACACACACACACACACACACACACACACTATATATATATATATATATATATATATATATATATATATATATATATATATATATATATATATATATATATATATATATATATATATATATATATATATATATATATACACACACACACACACACACACACACACACACACACACACATATATATATATATACACATATATACATATATATGTGTATACACACACACATATATATATATATACACACATATATATATATATATACACACACACACATATTATATATATATATATATATATATATATATATATATATATATATATATATATATATATTCCCTTGATAAATCATGGAAAGGTACCTCCTTGAGGTGGAAATATGTAAAATCCCAAATTTGACATGGTGAATTTTTTTTAAAGTATCCAACGATGTTACAAGGACCTCCATAAATAATAATATGCTCAAACCTATTATTCTCCTCATTTTCCTCTTTTACATATCTCTAGACCTCCCCAAAGTTCCAAACTTGAAAATTATGATCTCAACCTTTTCAAATTTGGAGTTTTTAAAGTGCATTATATAATTTCCAAAATGGTTTAATCAACCACCCTGTTGCTTCCAATTACTATCACTGGGGTTGTATAACCACCACTTGCATGTTGCAACAATTATTCCACCATTATATGCACTTCTAATTTTATTCTTGAGACACATGTTTTGGCATGTTTAACATGTTTGACACTTTGTTTTTATTCAAAATTTTCAATAATTGGTTCCTCAATATCTTAGTTCACTCAAAAATGTTCTCAATCTAATTTTATATATCTCTAACTTAACTCTAATAAGCTCTCATCCAACTTGTATTAACTCCCACATGCAACAACTATTATTTTATTACAAATAACTCTCTTTACCATGAAATTATGATAAAAAAATTTCATAGAGTTGAATATACAACATTTTAAAGATCTATAGTCTATCTTTTACAACTTCCTGAAGAAATTAACCCAAAATTGACATCAACCTTCTACTCACCATAGAAAATTTGAGGAATAACTCATGAATTTGTAGCATAAAACTATCTTACTTTTTTAGAACCAACCATAGTTTAGCTATATCATTTCATTATTTTTTCCCTTTTAGATCACCATTTATTTTCTTCTTTCTAGATAATCTTTGGGTTGTCAATTTTCATTGAGGAAAAACTAAAAAGATATAAACTTGAGGATAAATGTACCTCCAATTCCAATCAAGCTATTTAAAATTTTCATTCGCTTTGGTTAGGTTGGAGATTTTTATTTTCTTCCTTTTTATAATTTTTTGATTAGATTAAATATTATTAATTAATTATAATTCCATATTAGAAAAGAATATGAAAATATAAAATAGAACATTTTATTCATTCTTTTGCATTTAAAATCATTTAATATTATTAGAATTTTACATGCATATAAAAAAATACATAGTTTAAATTTTAGAATTGAAGTAAAAAAACTTATTTCATTTCGAAAAAGTCACATTATTTATTTTAGCTCTTAAGACACACCCACACATCCACACATCCACACACAAAAAAATATAGAGTGATTTTTTAACCCTTTTGCATAAAGATTGAGGGAAATGAAATGAAATTAATTCCACCTACAAAAACTATATCTCATTATTCCACATTTTTAAAACTTCAATGCACAACCTTATTTAGATCAAAATATTATATTTTACATGTTCGACCCAGTAAAGAAAAATCAATTAAAATTATAAAAAATTACTTTCAACTTTGATTTTTAGAATTTAGGCATCAGTTGCATGCACACAAGATATAAATTAAAGGTTAATTTTCATTTTTACACATTGAAATCTAGAATGCATCTATAATTTTAGTTGCATCAATTTTATTAAAAAAAATTAAAATGTGAGTTTTCAACTAATAATAATTAAATTTATGTACATCCATAAAACCATAAAATTAAAAAATCAGCATTCATATAGATTAGTTTTAATTTTAATTCATTATAATTTTCATATTATATCTTTGAAAAATAAAAACAATAAATTTACTTTATTTATTTTAAACATTTCTATTTTTAGAATAAATTTTAGTTTCTTCAATCATTTTCAAAATATTTATTTCCAAGAAAATAACAAATTTTTATTTAACTAAATATTTAGCCATTCAAACAAAATAAATAAATAAATAACATACTTTATAAAATAGAAAAAAACAAACATACAATATTCTAAGAAATGAAAATAACAAGCAAAATGAGACATCAAATCTCATATGAATGTTTTCCTTACCTTTACATGATGGTATATGAACAAGAACATATGCATTATAAATATGGAATATTTTAAAAAGTGAATCCCCTAATCCCAACACAAAATATATAAAGAGATATAGACACTGAGCTTTGGCTTCATGTCTTCCACTCACCATTTCCCAATTTAGTTATTATTCAACTAAATTCTCTATACAAATAAACTAGGTTTTATAAGGCCAAATTATCTTTGAAAGTTCACCACTTTTCTCACGAAGATAGAAACCTTAAAATATGATTTCTTATTTCATACTTAGGTATAGATTCTTCTAATTTGAATAAATTGAAAGTTGAAAATGTCTGAGTAAGTTCATCCCTTAAGAGTTATATACGAAGAGTTATGTTGTTTGGTTATTTTAGTATCATGTTACTATCTAGATCTTATCCATCCTTAGTTGGCTTCCCTAAATGAGAAATAATAAGTGGTTGAGTTATACTAGTATAGACAAGCTAATCTCATAAGATAAGTATCCCATAACCTTTATATAAGTTCAACCAAAACATTCCCACTAATCTAGTTTAATCATCCAAAAAAAATCTTTTAAAATAATACTTTAACACATCCATAGCACTCTTTTTAACTATCTTGACCAAAAATTAGGAAGACAAGTATGGAATAAAATCCCATCACTTTATGCATGTATAGTACCCTATTGTTAATCAGGCTTAAGATAGTCGAGTTGTTAATCAAAATTCTATTGAGATTATAGTTTCTAGTGAGGAAGATTAAAATAAGATAGAATAAGTATTGTTAAATTCAAATGATAATCCAATTTTAGGTAAATTGGTTTTTTATTCATTACATACATGAAAATCCATTAGTTATATTGAGTTTTATGTTCTTATTTTCCCTAATATAGGGCAAAGAGAAAATTTGGACTATTGTAAGTAGGAAAAAAGGAAAATTTAGAAAGGACGTTGAACCTATGTATATGACCCTCTAATCCC
>JARHVA010005033.1:842500-925000 GCA_037957365.1 Torreya grandis
AAGAGTAGTCACAATAATAAAATCATAATTAGATATAAATTTATAACCATTTCTATTAGTTCTAAAACTAGTTATAATATAGTGATTGCCATCTACCAATCTATAATTATCCATTAAGGAATATTATTATTCTGCATCATTTCTATATCATTTCCTTTATTAGAAGAGGTGTTGATTTCCTGTGTGAATATAATTCTATGTATAACCCATTCAACTAGAAGGAAATACAAATACAAATGAAAAGCCAAATTTTCCCATAAGAAGTCAAGTAAATTTCAAAAGGTTTTCCATGTCCTATGAGGATTATTTATGGATAGTTCATAATTATTTAAATCATTAAATATGAATTAATACTAGTATATGTTTATAATACTAACATATTGTATTTTTATTTATCTTGATATTATTTAGGTTCATTAAATTTGGTACTAGACTAGTTTCAAATCTTTCAGGTGTAAGATATGGTAAGATGATGATGAGGAAATGCTGAGATGAACCAAAATATTTAAGAGATACAAATACAAGTATAAAAATTAATTGAGATCATTACGAATCAAAGATAAAGGATTGAAAAATAAGATGTAGAAGATGACATAGATCATGAAGAATAACTTTTACAAGAGGATAAATAAGAACAACTGCCATCAATGGAAGAGAGGATGGTTAGATATTTATAAGGAAAGAACAAAGGAATCAAGGTTGACATTCTATATTATGGTGGTAGTTTAAAACTAGAGGAGATGATAGACTAGATGAACAACATGGACAAGTTTCCTGAATGGAGAACTATGAGAAAAGACAAGAAGGTAAATTTTGCAAAACTAAAATTGAAGGGTCATGCAGTAAATTTGGTGGAATCACCAGTAGAAAAAAAAGTAGAGAAAAGGTCAAAAAAAGATCAACTCATGAAAAAAATGGACAAGAAGTTGAGGGAGAAATTTATTCCTATGGATTATGCATAAAACATATTCAAAACATTTCAATATTTGAGGTAGAAGGATCATAGTATAAAAGAGTATACATATGAGTTTACAAGATTTATAATTGAGTGGATCATAATGGAATAAAAGAGCATATGGATGAAAGGTATGTAAATGGTTTGAATTTTTCTATTCAATATAAATTAAGCATGCATAAAATACTTTGCATAGATGAATCTTATCAATTACCTTTGAAAATATATTTTAAGAAAATGGATAGAATTTTATAAGAACATCTATTGGGATAAGAAGAGGAAAATCTCCTCCAATAAGGGGATGAGATGGATTTAATATAAATAGAGTTGGGTTTAATAAGACTAGAGGAAAATCATCACATGGTATAAAAAGATGAGAAGATAATAGATAAAGGTTTTAATACCAACAAAGTGGTAGAAGACTTCAATGAGGTTTAATATATGGTGTTGGTATAGGATGGTTTCTAAATCAACACAAGTCTTATTTTTATTATAGATTTGGAGAAGGACTTAGAGTGTTTGAGTGTCTTCACTAATAATATCAAGAAAGAAGGCAAGAGGATTACCCAAGAATGAATTTAGTTGAAGCTGAAATAGAAGAGTAAACTATTTAAGTAGCAGTAGCAGATATTGAAGAAAATATCATGATGAGAATAATAATGATTACTTAAAGAAAAGAATATGTGTTGAATAAATAAGGTGTTTATTCATGGATGTGAACAAATATATTTAAAATAAGATGTACTTCAGGAGGTAAGATATGCAAAGTAGCCATAGATGGTGGTAGTTGTGAAAATATGGCTTCTAAGGGCATGATTAAGAAACTAGGTTTACAGTGTTAAAAACATCCTAATCTTTATTGAATTTATTGATTTACTAAAGGTAATGAAGTTACAGTAGGTAAAATATGCCTAACACATTTTTTATTGGTAAAACTTATAAGGATGAAATATGATGTGATGTTATACCAATAGATGCATGCCATGTATTATTAGGAAGGCCATGGAAGTTTGATATAGAATTAGTTCATGATGGAGAAAACAAGACATATAGTTTCCAAAAATGTGGTATGGAGGTAGTTTTCTTACCTCTTAAAGAATAAGGGTAGGTTGAAATCATGTTGACTATAAAATAATTTGTCAAAAACATGAAGATAACATGTTATTTTTATGCATTAGTAAAGAAGAAACAAGATGCAAAAGTTGTGCATGTACCAATATAAATAATAATTTGGTGTTTAAAAAATATGAGTATGTTATAACTGATGAGTTACCATATGGTTTACCACTAAAGAGAGCTATTCAGCATCATACTAATTTGATTCCACGATCAGTTCTCCCCAATGAAGTAGATTATAGGATGAGTCTAATAGAACATGTATAATTAAACAAATAGGTTACTAAATTGGTGAGTAAGGGTGGAGTAAGAGAGAACATGAGTCCATGTGTAATATTAACATTGATAATTTCAAATAAAGATGGAGGGTATATGATGTGTGTGGATAGTAAACCAATCATTAAAATTACAATCAAGTATAGGTTTCCTATACCTTTTTCAGATGATATGATGGATTATATTGTAGAAGAAAAATATTTTAGAGAGATTGATCTAAGGAGTGGACACTAATAGATTTGGGTTCATGAAGGAGATGAATGGAAAATAACATTCAAGATTAGAGATGGTTTATATGAGTGGATGGTGATGTCGTTTAGGTTATGTAATGCACCTAAAATAGTTATGAGGGTGATGAACACATTACTACAAGTATAAATTGGTAATTTTATGGTGGTTTAATTTGATGATGTTTTAATAATCAGTAAGATTAAATAAGATAAATTACAACATTTTAGAATGGTATTAAAAATGAGGAAAATAAAATCTATATGCAAATATGAAGAAGTAAAAGTTATTGTAGAATAGTTGGGTATTTTTAGTATTTTTAGTTTCAACAGGTGGTGTAAGAATGGATGAATAAAAATTAAGGGCAAGTAATGAGTGGCCTATCCTAAAGAACATCATAGAGTTAAGAATTTTCTATGATTTAACAACATTTTATAGAAATTTTATTAAGAATTTTAGTAGCCTTATTTCACCAATAATAAATTATATGAGAGAAAAAAAAATTCATGGATAACAATAGAAATAAAAATCTTTGAGTTGTTCAAGAATAATATTATAGAAAAACATATTTTAACATTATAAGATTCTATCAAATTATTTGAGGTTGATTGTGATGCTTCATTTGTGTGAATTGGTGCTATGTTGAGTTAAGAAGGGAAACCAATAGCATATTTTAGTGAAAAATTGAATGAGGTAAGAACAAAGCATTATATGTATGATGTTGAGTTTTATGCCATTGTATGAGCACTAAGACATTGGAGGAATTACATGGTGCCTAAGGAGTTTATCCTATTTACTGATCATGTGGCTTTGAAGTATGTGAACACTAAAAAGAAATTAAACAGTAGGCATGCAAAGTGGGTGTCTTTTTTGTAGGGCTATACTTTTATGTTAAATCACAAATCATGAAATTAAAATCATGGATATGGGGCTTTGAGTAGATGAGTGGGGTTGATAACTACTTTGATTATTGATGTATTTCGATTTAAATTTATAAAATGAGTATATCATACTAATCCATATTTTGTAAGATAGTTGAGCAATGTATGAATCCTTTAATAGGTGATACATGTAATGTTTATGCGGGATGGTTATATCTTCAAAAGAAATAATTATGTATTCTAAATAGGTGTCTAAGAGATAATATTATAAGAGAATTACACAATAGTGGTTTGTCTAGACATTTTAGTAAGACAAAGACAATATATGGTGGAGGCGAAGTATTTTTATCCAAAGATAAAGAGAGATGCAAGAAGATATATTTCAAAGTGTTGGATATGTCAGGTGGAAAAGGGATATACATAAAATACAATGATTGTCATTACCATTTTCAAGAAGACCATGGAATTATTTGATTATTTACTTTGTGAAACTATCTACCAAAATTTAGATAGGTATAATATGACATAGATCATGAATAAGAACTTTTACAAGAGGTATTTTGGTAGATAGTTGATTAAGTTCTTATTGGTGTATGATATTGATCTAGATTTTGTAAGATAGTTGATCAATGTAGGAATCATTTAATAGGTGATAAAATTAATGTTTATAAATAATATATTATGCAATATGGTTATATCTTCAAAAGGAAATAATTATGTATTCTAAGTGTGTGTCTAAGAGACAATATTATAAGAGAATTACACAATAGTGGTTTGGCTATACATTTTGGTAAGACAAAGATAATAGATGGTGGAGGAGAAGTATTTTTATCCAAATATGAAGAGAGATGAAGAAAAATATATTTCAAAGTGTAGAATATGTCAGGTGGCAAAAAGATATGCATAAAATACAGTGATGTACATGCCATTACCATTTCTAAAAAGACCATGGACATATTTGATTATGTATTTTGTGTTGGGATTACCAAACACACAAAGAGGTAATGAGTCCATCTTTTTTTATTACAAATAGGTTTTTTAAGATGTTTCATTTTATTGAATATAATAAAACTAATGATGGAACTAGAGTTGCAAAACTATTTTTTAAAGATATTGTGAGATTGCATGGTGTTCTAAAAACCATTACATAATATAGGCACACAAAATTTATAATTATATTTTGGAATAATCTATGGAAGAAGATGTGGACTAAGATACAATTTAGTAGTGCATACCATCTCAAAATAGATGAACAGACAAAAATTTTAAACATGAGCTTGGAAAATTGATTGAGATGCATAGTTGGAGAGAAGCCCAAGAAATGGAACTTAGCTTTACTACAATCAGAGTTTGTATATAATAGTTTAGTAAATAGATCAATAATAAAATCAAAATTTAATTTTTTTTTATGGTATAAATACTATGAGTGTATCAAATTTGGTATAATTACTAATTGCAAAATGAGTTAGTGATGATGTAGAAGCATTTACAAAACATATACAATAGTTACAAAAATAATTAAGAAGAAAGTTTCAAGAGAGTAATGAGAAGTGTAAATGAATAGTAGATGTTAGAAGAAGGTAAAAAACATTGAATAATGATATGTAGTGATGGTTTACTTGAGAAAAGAGAGATTTCTGAAAGGCATATATAGCAAGTTGAAATACAAGAAAATTGGACCATAAAAAATTGTGAATAAAATAAATGACAATGCTTATGAGGTGAGTTTACCACAAAATTTTGATGTCTCTCTAGTATTTAATGTTTCATATATTATATGATTTCCATGGAAAATATGGTGAAGGTGAATAATATAAATAAGTAGACTGGATAAACTAGATGACAAATAAGAAGAAAAAATAGATAGTGCAGATTGTAGATAAGAAGATAATAAACACAAGACAACGAAGTTATGATAGGTACTTGGTATAGTTGGAAGGATTAGAGAAAGAAGATAACAATTGGATTATATAATGAGAGTTAATGAAGATTGATAAGAATAAATGGTAGAAGTACAATCAGAGTAACTTGTAGGAGATAAGTTGTTTTCAACCAGAGGAGAATGATGGAGAATGATTTGTAGTTCTATTTCAGCCCAAATTCAGGCCAAAATGGTCATCTAGAAAATTTCAATGCAGCCATAACATGCACTTTTATTTATATTATTTTTTGGATGTTATACGTGACTATATGAGGGTCCAAAATTGTAGTATAGTATTATTTTTGGGTTTTTTTCTAAATTTATAAATTCTCTATTTTTATAATCAGACCTAAAATTTTATTAAAATTCATCTGATAGGTTAATTGTAGTGTTTATTTTATTTTTAGATATTTTTATAGTTATGAGTGCTTACAAGCAAAACTTATAAAAATTGTAGCTGCTAAAAATAACAAGTTGAGTTGTATTACTATTAGAGTTAAGAATTTTTTCATATCAACTCTAATTCTAAGTTAAAGATTATTTATGCATGGTTTTAAAAAGTTGAGTCATTAAATATGAATCAATACTTATTATTTTTCATAATCTTGGCCTATTGGATTTTCATTTTTCTTAATAGTATTTAATTTCATTACCACATGTCATTTGTGGCCACCAAACACCCAATGCCCTTAGAGATATGGAGGCTATTCATGCTTAAGTAAAAAATATAAATTTAAATCTTAGTGAACTAATAACTTGGCCACAAATTTTTACATCGACACTAAAATAATATGTGATATAAGGTTTAGTAGACACATATTTTCCAACTCTATTCCTTGGCAGAAGGTATGATTGGTTAGATCCGTAATTAAAGCACATACATTTTCTTGAATATGCAAAACATTTGCTATGCTATCAAGATAAATATTTTAGAACATAACCTTAGTTTACATACCTCACCATATAGAGGATAGTGTGAAATTTAGCTCAAAATTAATCAATAATATTCATAAATATAAACATTCTAGAATTACCCATTGTAATTTATCAACTATGCAAACACATAGAGAATATGTCAAAATCTCATCTTGTTGATTGCTTGATGCCATATTGACCTACATTATGATTCACATGTTTATATTAGATAAAGTTTCATGAATAATTAATAGACCTATTTCATAATATTATAACACCATATTCTATACATTAAGTGTAAAAGACATGTATTGGCCATACCTCTATACATAGATGCCAATAACCTCACCTAACATATCATGCAATGCACAAAGATGGCTATGATAAAAATTAATGGACCATCAAAATATAGTGGCTTATTATATGCACATTTTAAATAAAATGTTTATAAAAGAGATAATAAATGTTTATGAGGATAATATATTTATAGTGTAGATATGAATGGAAACATAAAGTTTCTTTGCATATGCACAATTTATTATAGTTGGTTGGAGCAAAAAATATGGAAATTTTATATTGGAAAAAATAAATAACAAGTTGAAGTTTCCCAAGACTATTTATATGGAAGTATGCATGCATGAAATCCTTAGACAAATACAAATAAATAAACTTAGAAGTGAAAAATGATTAACAATTTATTTATCTCTATTATATAAATTAATTACCTTATAATAATATAAATGACTATAATTTCAATTATTATAAAGGGAATACAAAATTGTAAATAGCATCCGTGTGTGAATAACACATTAAAATTTAATAAAATAGATTCTAAAAAAGACTATGAAGAAATTGTTAATTTTTGGACCATCATACGATTTATAAAGATGGGGTTTGCATATGAAAAAAAGGAAGGAGGGTTTGAAGGTTAGAGGGATTATTATGAAAAATGTATTAAATACATACATGTACAAGACTATTAACATGAAATTTTAGTTTATGCAACTGAAATTCTCCTTGGCCATTGCATATCAATGGATCAAATCTATACATATATGTGAAGACAGGTGATAACAAATATTATTCAAAAATAAATTATGACCACGTAAAAACTCATAATTGTTATATATTAAAATTATGTCATGAAAATTTAGATTGGAAACTATTTATTTATAATAAATTCCATTATAGACTACATTGGAAGTATGCTATAAAAGTAGAGAAAATTATAGAATCATATCAAAAAAAATGATGCAACTTAAAAATGTTTAAAATTTGAAGAACCTGTTGTAGGTGTGTATAAACATGTAATAACCATATCTTTTTTGAAAAATTTATAGGGGAAATGTATACATGCCACATGTCACTATAACTTAACTTGATGGAATTTATTAATGTATTTATATTGTTGAATGTTTGGTGTAAAGTTTTCAAACTAGTGATAAAAGAGAATGATGAAAATGAAAGCCATAGAAAATCAATAGTTGATGGGAACATTGATAGTCCTCACGTAATGGAACATGTACCCTTCATTGAGGATAAAAAATATTAGATGTATAATCCTAAAATTCGTAGAGGACAAAAGTGTAAACCAAGAAAAACATGTTCTATTGTGATATTGTGCATGTATGACCTAGGTTTTGAAGTATCTTTGAAAAAAGATAGTTAATAATTTGTGGGATTTTGCTGGTAAGAGTTACTATTGTACAAACCATATCATGATATTTAGAGAGACATTTTCATTGAGAGTGATACAATAAAATACAATAAGGGTCAATTTGAATATAATCATTGGTATATAAAGTAGGTTATTGATGTTAAGATTCATAACAATATTAATTAGTTTATTTTCATTTGGTTTTTATTGGGAAATATATTCCTATAAGATTTGTTGTTACCTATGACTATTTGAGGTTATTTGTTCCTATTTTTTAGGAGGTTATTGTGATACCTCCATGGCTATATAATATCCTTTGTTTTGTATTGAATATACATTGAAATATTATTTAATTATTGTGTTTAATTTTTTTTTTTGATATTGGCTCTCCAATTTGCCCATAATATGGTATAAGAGTTGTCATGAACCCCTGAGTGATTGTATGGGGAAAGAACCATATTAGTTCTAGAATGGCCTAACTAATGAGAAAATAGTATTATGAGAAGAACACTTAGTCTAGAAGACTCAAATATGGATTTACATGTGGAATTTACATTTGGTAACTTCAATTTGGAAAAAATAAAAGTGGTTATAGTTATCTTACACTTCATCTTAACTATGGAATATTACATGCGTTGTCCAACATACGCAGATACCCACCAATCAACAAACCTACCAACTCTATTTATGTGGTTGAAGTTGGCTATGCTTAGTTATGGATTACCAAAAAAATTAAAAAGAGGACAAATAGAATAAGCTATGGAATGCAATTCTATTATGCACTTCCTACATCTTTCTTTTCATTTCTATGTCAAAATTTGGATATATACCTGCATTCAAGTATTTTGATCTAGCATCTGGCATTTAATTTTTTGTATATACCTTACAAGCTTACCATATTGGAGCATTGATATCTACCCCAAGGCCATGAATTTGTCTATCATGTATACTCTTGCTATCAAATAGCTCTAGCCAACTCATTTCATGCATTGAATCGACATCTACATCCTCCATTGTGGTAAGAAAAGTGGCAAGATTTTAAATTCATTTTTATTTTATTTAAGTTTGGCTTCCATTTATTATTAGGTGACTCAATAATTTATTGGGTCTTAGTTTACATTTAATATTTTATTTAGTGAGTCGAGCCTTTTTTTTATCTTAGGTTTTAATTTATTTAGTTTTGGTGACTATAGTTTATTTTTATATACTCATAGTCTCTGTAATATTTGTTTACTTGGTTATATTTGGATTAGTATATTAATATACTAGGACAACAAATTTTAAATTTTTTTTGTTTCTCAAAATATTGTATGTGATCAAAGTGTTAAAAAACATCATAAAATTAGTAGTCATTTTTGGGTTAAAAAAAATCTAAAGTGTCAGTCTATGTCAAGTATGTCTTCAAAATTAGTTACATTGTTAATGTTAAATTCTCTCTTTGTAATGAACACATTATCAGGTGAATCTGATGTCTAATTCTAATGTGTCAAAACTATGGGGAGAGCATTCTTATCATCAATAATTACATACAATTGAGCCTCAAATCTAAACCCATTGAATAAGCAACAACCTACTAGAGGCTAAAGGATAAATGGAGGTTGGAGGACAATTGACATCCTCTCATGAGTCTCTTATGATGGGGTCATGTCAATTCTATGGTGACATTTTCTTAGTGTGTTTTAAGTTATGTGTGGTGTGATCTATGTTAAATTGACTATGCTAAGGATGATCATTAGTGGTAGTGGTGAATATCTATGTTGTATAGGATTAAGAAGTAATGATTAAGTATAGAGGCTATAGGAGGTGATGAGGACTTAGTCCTCATTTTTTGTTTTTATAGATTGTATGGTTTTCAATAAAATACTCAACATTATTTTTTAGTTTGCTACCTTCACATGAATAATATTTTGGGGAGAAAAATCAATAAAGTAGTTCTTGCTTCTTGGAAAAGGGTTTGTGGAAATCTAAGTAACCATTGAAGTGGTCAAGACCTCCTACCACCTCAAGGTTCATGGTCAACCTATAGTAGAAAACCATATGGGTTTATGGTAACCTAAGAAACTACTGAAGGTGTTAAGTATAGAGATGTACTCCTTTAACTTCCAGATTTGTGGTAATCTTGTAAATAAAAACCAAGGTGCCACCAAGACCATGAAGCCATAAATATGGCATGTCACCTCAAATGTGAGTAGGATACATAGAGAGTGAAAAACCTTTTAATCATGTTTGAATTAAGGGGGTGATAGGAATTAATAATGTTAAGTGGGTGAATGTTAGGATTTGTAAAATTATTAATCAATTTATTTTAGTTTGTTTGTTATTAGGAAAT
Organism: Torreya grandis; assembly: GCA_037957365.1. Taxonomy (NCBI): domain Eukaryota; kingdom Viridiplantae; phylum Streptophyta; class Pinopsida; order Cupressales; family Taxaceae; genus Torreya; species Torreya grandis. Next base: position 852,779 of record JARHVA010005033.1, read on the forward strand.
ATATTCCCATAATATTTGTTGTTACCCATGACTATTTTGGGTTATTTTTTCCTATTTTCAATGAGGTTATTGTGAACCTCCATGGAATATAATATCCTTCATTTTATATTGAATATACATTAAAATCTAATATAATTATTGTTTTTAATTTATTTTCCTGATATTTAGCTCTCCAATTTTCCAACAATTGAAACAAATAATGATAATCAATGAGAAATAGAGTATGAAAATTAGGATACTATCTAATAAAAAACAACTAAAAATGATTGGTAGATCATATAGAGCCTACATTAATGGTAGTTTTTGCATGCTTTTAAGATTGATAGATTGGTTGAAACTGATATTGATAGGTATACATGTTAGAATTCAAACATCCTGAGTGAAGAACAAATGAAAAGGAATATTAAATTCATAATCATGGAAAAAGATAGTGGATTATTTACTATGGAACAAATGAAGTTTAATTTATATTTTGAAAGCCTCAATTAGAAATAAAAAACAACATTTGATATAATTAATAAACATTATAATCAAGGACATAATTCATCTCTATTACAATGATAGTCTAAGGAATGGAAGGAATAGAAAAATATTTTCTTATTACAAGGATTAAACAAGCACTTATAGAGTTATCACAACCATAATGTTACCTAATTCTACTACTTGCTCCAACTGGAGTTGAACCATTTAAAAATTAGCACATCAACAATACTTACAACCTTATAAATTCCTATTTTAGATTCCTAAAAATTAGAATGAATAAGGTTAATAAGATTTTGATTAAAAAAACTAAATTTTTAGATATATTTTTATTTATGATATAATCTTTAAATCTAAAAGAATGATTTAAAATATAGATTCTCAACAATGTCAAACATTTCTAGAAAATGTTGATATGTGCTTTGGTGGGAGATCCAAGATTTTCATTGGATATTTCAGAAATTTTCCTCTTATAATTTGGATATTTAAGAAATTTTCCTCTTATAATGGATAAAATTACTTATGGAAGCATAAAAAAAACCAATGATAATATTGAAAAACATTAGAACTATTGTTATGGTACACAAGGTTTTAGGAAAACAAGGTCAAATTGAAGAACAATAATAATCTTGGGAACTTCCAAAAAATCTAAGTGAAACACATCCAACTATTGAATATTGGAGGCCATTAATGACTAAAATTGATGTTTCATTGGTAATAGTGTAAACTGATCATTTTAAAGAACATAGACATTTTTTTTCAACAATTCAAAATGTGCATAAATATAATAAGAGAAAATATCATGTATTTAATGAGCCTATTGCCCAAAGCATTGAAACTATAGGATGAAACCAAAATGTTACAGGGTTAGATGATGAATAATTATAGGCTAAATGATTGATTTTTAATGATTCAGGGATGATTCTCACAAAAATGTATTGGAAAAATCAATCCTTTTCAATGTTAAACTTGTTTATGTTCGAAACATTGTCTAAACATTAGGATTGATACCCATAGAACCACCAAAATATGTAATGGTTCAATTTGATAACTACACAGGTAATCCTTTTGTTGATACAAATAAAACTAAAATTCCAATCACCCATAAATATATGGGCCACATGTGTCAATTAAATTTTAAAATGGGACAAGGATTGATAATCCACAAATCATATGGATAAACACTTAATAAAGACACAATAGATATAGGACTTTAAAAAGATAAAGTTGTCAATTCATTATATAGATTGAGGATCTCACCACATTTCTTATATGAAAATTTTGAGAGATTGAAGAGAGGAAAAACATTATAGAAAATAAAAGAGGAATAATAAATGTCTCAATTATTGGAAGATCAAAAGTATACTGTTTGAATATCATAAAATTTTTGTTACACTCCAAAATATATATCATATATGTACTTTCATGCATTACTAATGTTGTGTTACTCTTTATTTTAAATTTTATTAAACAAAATGAAAATGAATATAAAAAATATTTGTATTAAATTTATTTTCTTGAACAATAAATATTTACTTTTACCTTACGTAGTAACAAGTGCTACTAGCATGTGTGTGTGTGTGTGTGTGTGTGTGTGTGTGTGTGTGTGTGTGTGTGTGTGTGTGTGTGTGTGTGTGTGTGTGTGTGTGTGTGTGTGTGTGTGTGTGTGTGTGTGTGTGTGTGATGCTCAAGATACATATTCCACTTATGTAACAAACCCAATATAATATAGGCTCCTTAAATATGATATCCCTTTATGTCTTTTACATAGATCTATCTAATATATGTATTGTTAAAAAATAATTAGTGTGATCATATATTAGTGAAATTAGATTTACACTCCAAATAATTAAATATTATTTGGTGGAGAGGTTTTAGATGACTTATTAATAAACGGGCCATTTTTTGAAATAAATCACGTAGTATTATTGTGTAAGAGATTATAGGTGCGAGGAAATATCGGTTGTTATAACGGCCTATCTAAATTAGTGTTTGGAAGGTTATTACTCAAAATACCTCTGAAATAATAGGGGATGCAAAATTCTATATATTGTAATATCTTACATTAATAAAATTATGTTATTAAGATTGACTAAAATATATTCTACTCTGCGCATTGACTATTAATGGGGTAAAACCCAACATGTATGCTAGTTACTATATCACTAAAATAACATACATCATAAAAATATCTAAATGTAAAAAGAGAATCAAAGTTAATCTAGATATGTATTTTAAATATTGTAATTTATAATTTAATATGTTTATAATTTAATATTAATAAATATATATGTATAAATTTTTAGTTTATTTATCCCTTTTTTTTTTTTTTTCCATTTGCACTTTTGAAAGATAAATAATTAAAAATTTATCTATGATTTTACTATTTTTCATCATTTAACTTTACGCTACAAACCATTAAATATTTCATTTTAAGAAAATTATTTCTTTAAAAAATGTATCTGATGGATTAAACTACTTATTAAAAATTCTAGTATTATACAAATATATATTCTTGTCTAATGGTAACCATATCATGTTAATGAGATTTCAAGAAAAGAACATTTCAAATATATGATACATTGATTTATTGTAATTAATGGCTATTTATTTTATTATAATATTAATTTTTATTTTATTTATATTTTACTAATTGATAATATTGATCTTAAGTTATTATCTGAGAATACACAATAATTAGATTGGCATCATTAATTAGAGATGTTGCAATCAGTTCCATGTATTTTTCGATGTTTCAAACCACCACATAGATTCATCACCAGGACAAATATAATGTCGATAAGTTTCATTTTACTTGAATATCATAAATACATAAAAATTATGAAGCAATGCATTTAGGTGGACTTAACCATTATTGATTAAAGGAATCCATGTAAAATTAAAATCAATCATCCTGATTTAAACAATTATTATTTTTAATGATTTCCATGTCTTACCTTATTTTTATTATAGACTAATTATCTATTCTTGCCAAGATTTTTGAGCCAGTGAAGTTAATATGATGTTTGGTAGCATGGTATTTCAACATCAATGTCTATTTATGAGTTTACTATGTTGAAGGTCTACCCAATGCTCTTTCATTCTTGTACCAATCGATCTATAAGTTTCACCAATGTATGATTTTCCATAGGCACATGAACTTTGATAAACTCCTTTAAAATAATTTGGTTCAATGGGATATTTCATGAAATTAATGAGTTTTTAATGCTATTTAGAGGTGACTAAATTGTGTTAATATTATTCATTTTCAAATGTTTATAATTTGTATTCGTAATTCCTTGGATGAAAGGTAGAAACATATTTTTTTTTATATACAATCCTTATTAATTGATGTTTGAGTTCTTCTTCAATTTCACTCCACTCTTATGATATCCTTATTGATTTGTAATGTGGAATATCCATTGATCTTAAAGAATTGACATAAATTCTCCTTTCGTGTTCAACATGGTCAATATCTAAGATCTTCAAAGCTATAGTTATTAGAGTCATAACACCACACATTTTTTGATTTCGATGGTGGTGGGAATTTTTAGATAGATAACGGTTGGATTAAATTTTATTCTAGAATGGGGAAAAAGGGCGGGGATTGGGGGGTGGATTTAGGGTGGTGGGGGTGGAAATCATTGAAAATAATAATTGTTAAATCAAGATGATGGCTTATTAATTAATCATACACGGCTTCATGTTTAATCAACAATGGTTAAGTTGAATTTAATGGAATGTTTCAATATTTTTATATTATTTTGTTATTCAAGTGAAATGAATCCTCTTAACATTGTATTTATCCTCATGATAAACTTAATTGATAAATCAAAATGTTGAAAACAATATGAAACCAATCATAACATTTTCAATTAATAATGTCAATATTTATCTTTTTTTTTCATTTAAATAAACTATACTAATAGATCACCTAATATATCTTTCCTAAATATAAACATCACTATCTTATTTTTAATAGGTGATATGAAACATAATCACGTAATATTATTTCCTAAAATTGTTAGTTCACCATTATCAAACATTTATTTAAAATCTTTACTTAATTTACAATTAAAAGATACATAACACACAATTATAATTATTGAATCATCATTTTAAATATAAAATCTATTTAAAAAGTAACTTTTTCGAAATAATGCATTTCAAACTTGACAGCGCAGCATGGCATGGTACCTTCTAGAGCGCTGTATAGATAAGATAAATATTCCATTATTTGTAGAAAGTTTCTATAAACTGGTCTTTCTAGCATATTCTTCTATTTGCTTTTATTTCCATTGTATCTCCATTTCATTTCAATGAAAAATATTTCCAGTTTGCTAATAAATGTTGTATCAGAGCTATTAGAATTGCTGGATCAGAGTGGCTGAAATTCAGACGGAGTGGTCGCTTGGCTTCTGTCGGTGTGGTTTTGGGTCCTATTGTTCTCTTTTAAGGAGAACAGAGAAAGGAGGAGGACTGTTCGATTAAAAATGGGAGGGGCAATAGCTGTGCATGGAGGTGCAGGGATTGATCCTTGTCTGCCCCTGGATCGTCAGCAGGAGGCCAAGGATGCACTCCTTTTTTTCCTCCAATTGGGTGTGTCTGCTCTCAAGGCTTTTGTTCATGCCATTGATGTTGTTGACCTAGTTGTAAGGGAACTTGAGGGCAACCCGGTTTTCGATTCAGGTCGTGGATCAGCATTGTCTACAAAAGGCACAGTAAAAATGGAAGCAAGCATAATGAATGGTTCTAGAAACAAATGTGGGGCAGCTTCTGGCCTTTGTACTGTTAAAAGTCCCATTTCCCTTGCCAGGCTTGTGATGGAAAAGTCTCCACAGGCTTACGTTGCTTTCACCGGAGCTGAAGAGTTTGCAAGAGAGCAGGGAGTTGAAATTGTGGACACAAACTACTTCATTACTGAAGAAAACAAAATTCGACCGGAACAGGAAAAGAAGACGAACAACATACAGTTCGACTACAATCTCCCAAAGCCTGAGAATGGAGTTGGAAAGCTTGATGAAAATGAACTATTGCCCACAGTAAAGTCCCATGTCAATGGAAAATCGGTAGTGGAGAAAGCTTTTGACAATGGTGTACCATATGAAAAAGGGAGTGAAAACTCCTTACAGTAATGGAATTTTGCCGGAGTCAAAAATGAATGGAGTACCCATAAAGCTATATATGCCAGAAACTGTTGGTTGTGTTGCTGTAGATATGGATGGATACTGTGCGTCAGCTACTTCTACAGGGGGCTTGATCAACAAACGGTCAGGCAGAATTGGTGACTTTCCAATCATAGGGGCAGGTAAATATGCCAATGGGATATGTGCTGTTTCAGCCACAGGCGAAGGCGAAGGCGAAGTCATAATAAGAGCAACTGATGCTAGAGATGTTGTAGCTCTTATGGAATACAAGGGCTTATCTCTTCAAGACTCTATTGATTATGTTATCAATAAGAGGTTGGAAGATGGTAAAGGTGGACTGATAGCAGTATCAAGCAATGGAGATGGCTCGCTATATGTTATCAACAACCAAGCTGGAGAACCGCTATTGGGCAGAAGCAGTCCGAACTATTGTTTATCTTCTCAACCGGGCACCAACAAAACTATTGAAGGATAAAATGCCAGAAGAGGTATGGAGTGGTAGAAAGCCTTCAATTTCTCATTTACGTGTGTTTAGTTGCACAACGTATATGCATGTACCAGCAAAGAAGAGGTAGAAACTCGAGTCAAAAACACTCCCGTACATCCTATTAGGATACAGTACTACCTCGAAGGCATATTGACTCAAAGATCCAGAAATGAGGAAAATCTATGAGAGTAGAGATGTGGTGTTCGATGAGTCATCTTTTGAGTCAATGGTGCAGAATGATGGATCAACACCAATCACCTCTCACAAATTACTTCTTGAGTCAGATAATGAGGAAACTTCAGAGCCGCAAGGAGAGTTGTATGTTGATCTTGGAGAATTAGATTCTCCCGAGCTGCAAGGAAAGCTATATGTTGATCTTGGAGATTTAGAACATCCACCAGATAGTTATTCACATCCACCAAGCAGTTCATCACAACAACGATAGAGTTCTCATCTAAAGTAGATACTAGGTACTAGTAGAAACACTCATTCATTTGGAGCAAGAACGAGTAGTCAAACAAGACATGAGGTAAATTTTGCACTTATGAGTATAATAGTTGATAGCTCTGAACCTGACAATGTTTGTGAAGCTTTAAATGAACCTCATTGGAAGAAAGCGATGGATGTCGAGTACAACTTACTCATGGAGAATCAAACTTGGAAAATTGTCAATCTACCAACAAGAATGAAACCCAGAGGCTACAAATGGTTTTTCAAGACAAAATACAAGGCATGTGGATCTATTGATCAACATAAAGAAGGATTAGTAGTGAAGGGATATGCTCAGAAAGAGGGAATTGACTATGAAGAAACCTTTGCACCCACTACAAAGATCAAGACCATCAAAGTTACTTGCACACTCATAGCACAGAATGGATGGTGAATTCAGTACATGGACATCAAAAGTGGTTTTATTAATGGTGATATGAAGGAATAAGTATACATGACCCACCCAGAAGGATTTGTTGATGAAAAACATCATAAAAAGGTTTATCGTCTCATCAAATCACTTTATGGACTGAAACAAGCTCCTAGGGCATGTTACACCAAAATAGATGATCACCTTTGGCAGCATGGTTTTACTCATAGCCCCTCAGGTTCTAACTTGTATATAAAGAACGTTGGAACAGGAATCGTCATTCTTGTTCTATATTTAGATGATCTTATGATTATAGGAAGTTTAGAAGAATAGGTTAATATTGTGCAGAATGACCTCAAAAGATCCTTCAACATGACTGATTTGTGGCTACTACACTATTGTCTTGGCTTGGAAATATGGTAGAAACATAATCACATTTTTATCTCGTAGATCAAATATGCCAAGACACTCCTGAAAAAGTATATAATGTCATATTGTAAGCCACTTTCAACACCGATGGAGAAAGGCTTACAAATTTCTTGATTCTAGGACTCACCTCAAGTAGATGCAACTCTATACAGATAGCTCATTGGGAGTCTCATCTACTTGACTTACATCAAACTAAATATATGTTTTGTTGTGAGTTATCTCTCCAAATTTATGCAAGAATAAAAAATGCCACTAGATAGCAGTAAGGCATGTTTTAAGATATGTTCAAGGTACACTTGAGTATGGTCAGAGTATAAGAAGAATAATCAACTCTTCTTACAGGGATATATAAACTCAAACTACAATGGATCTATTGATGACAGAAAGTCAATGTCAGGATACATATTTCATCTTGGGTCTGGACCAATATCATGGATTAGTAAGAAGTAAATAGTTGTTGCTCTTTCATCCATTGAGGTAGAATATCATGCCGCATGTGGAGCTATGTGCAAAGCAATATGGTTATGTCACATACTAGCAGAAATGGGCTATGATGAAAATAAGCCACCCATCATTCAATGTGATAATCAAGATGTGTTTAAACTTGTTAAGAATCATGTTTATCATAAAAGGATAAAACACATACAAGTAGAATATTTCTATATTTGAGAACAAGTTTTAAATCATCATATCTAGCTCCAATACTACCGTACAAATGCACAAATAGAAAATATCCTTACCAAATCTCTTGAGAAGTTAATATTTGAAATGTTTAGGGAGTACATTTATAAAAAAAATGTAATAAGGGGGGTGCAGTGGGGGAATGACAACACATCCTGGGCATGGTACCTTCTAAAGCTCTGTATAGATAAGATAAACATTCCATTATTTTTAGAAAGTTTCTATAAATTGATCTTTCTAGCATGTTCTTTTATTTGTATTTATTTCCATTGTATCTCCATTTTATTTCAATGAAAAATATTTTTAGTTTGCTAATAAAAGTTTTATATTTAAAATCAATTGAAAAATAACATTTCCTTTATTTAAATATAATATTAAAAATTATTAAATACATATTATATTATATATATATATGATCACACAATAAATATTGTCCATATATAAATTAGTATTCAAATTATTTATCTTTATCCATACATAAATTACTACCCACATAATATATTTATTACACGAATGATATATTTATTGGTTAAAAAATCTTTTAAAAAATTAGTACACAATTTTTCCTTAAAAATCTATTCACATATTTATTGGTGTCCATTTTTTCATAGTCTTATTTTATTAATTTTAAAAGTACACTTTCACATTTTAGGGGTCCAACTACTTTCCCTCAAATTCAACATGGGTGTCGTTATCCCTCAAAATAATATTTAACAACACTAATCCACAACGTCACTTCACAAGTTATACTTTTTTTGATGAGATGAGCCTTATAGCTCAAAATATGTTTAAGTTATAGATTCTAAATTATAATAAATATTATTAGAAAATGTTGATATGTGTTTTGGTGGGAGTTATGTGATTTTATTTTGGGGATTTAGGTAATTTACCTCTGGTAATGGATAAATCTTTTTATAGAAGCATAATACAAGAAAAGTTATGATAGAAAAACCTTATAATTTTTATTATTCTATATAAGGTTTTTAGATAACAATGTCAAAGTGAAGAACAACAATAGTTTTGGAAATTTCTACCAAATCTAAAAGATGCTCATCTAACCATTGAAGATTAGAAGTTGTTAATGGCTATAATTGATTCTTCATTTGTAATAGTTAAAAAAAATGAGTTTAGTGAATATATGCATTTATTATCAACAAATGAAAATATGCATCAACATAATAATAAATAAATGTATGTATTAAGAGAACATTTTGCCCAAAGCATTTCCACTAGAAGACAGACAAATAATGTTATATGGCTAGATGATGAATAATAAGAAATTGAATTATTAATTTTTAATGGTGCAAAGGTGATGATCAAAAAATATTTAAGTATAAAATTAGGCCTTATGAATAGTGCACTATGTTATGTTTGAAAAACTATCTACAAATCAAGCTTGACACCTTTTGAACCACCTACATATGCAATGGTTCAGTTCGATATCTACATAGGTAAATTTTTAAAATATAAATCCAACTACAATTCCAATAACCCCCATAGAAATGAGGTACATGTGTCAATTACCTTTAAAGTTATCCTATGGATTGACAATCCACAAATCATAGGGTTTAACACTTAATAAAATCACAATTGACATAAGACTTACAAAAAGACAATGTTTTACCTTTTTTGCTATACAATGTGTCAAGTCATTACATGTATTGAAGATCTTACCACAATTCACATATGACCAATTTGATATATTGAAGAGTGGAAAAAGAGTATAGAAAATAAAAGAGGAAGAACAAAAATTTTAATTATTAGAAGCCCAAAAATATAAACTTTGAATATCAGAATTTTTTTAATACTACAAAATATATCATATATGTACATTTATATATTAATGATATCTCTTGATATCTTCCACAATAACATATTTAATAACACCTATGATATTTATTGATGTTTTTTAATTTTAATAACTCGAATATGATATCTCTTGATATCTTTTACATAAATATATTTAATACATATATTTTAATTATTATATCACTAAAATAATTTACACCATAAAATATCTAAATTCAAAAAGAAAATCAAACTTAATCTATCTTCATATTTTATATATTACAACTTTTAATTTAATTTATTATAATTTAAAATTAATAATTATATTTCTACAACTTCTAAGTTGATTTATCCTTTTTCTACTTTCACCATTTTGAAAATAAATAATTAAAATTGTATCTATGATTTTACTATTTTTTAAAATTTACCATTAGACTCAACTCATTAAATATATTATTTTATACTTTTTATTTCCTAAAAAATATATATAATACATTAAAGCACGTATTAAAAACTATAGCATTACACAAATATATATTAGTGCGTAATACTAATCATTATGTGCTACATTAATTTATTATAAGTAATGGACAACTTTTTTAGTATAGTATTACTTTTCTTTTCTTTTTATTTTTACTAATTAATAATATTTATTTTAATCTATTAATTGAGAATTCAAAGTGGATAGAACTGGCATCACTAATTAAAAATGATGTTATCAATTTCATATTTTTGTCAATGTTTCAAGTTACTTCTTAAACTTATTACTAATATAAATATGATGTTGAAAAGGTTCATCTTATTTTAATAGTATAAATACATGAAAATGCTAAAATAATTTATTGAAGTTGACTTAATTATTTTTTATTAAAAAAATCCATGTAAAATTCTAATTAATAAATCCATTATCTTGATTTAAATAATTATTATTTTTAATTGTTTGAATGGGTTCATGTGTTTTTCTTTAAGACTAGTTGTCCATTCTTGTCAATATTTGTGAGCTAACAAAGTTAATAGGATGTTTATTATCATTTTAATGCTTTGTCAATATTTATTTATGAGTTTTACTATGTTTAAGGTTTCCCCAATGCTCGTTGATTCTTGTATCAGTCAATCTATCAATTTCACCAATGTATGATTTACCATAAGTAAATAAAATTTGATAAACTCTTTTATTTAGGTCAATAGGACCATTGAAATAATTAAGGAGTTTTTATGTTATTTATATGCAAGGAAATTACATTAATATTCTTCTTTTTCAAATGTTTAACAATTTTATGTGTAAATTTGTGAATGTAAAGTAGAATCACTTTTTATTTTTATATACAATCCTCATAGTTCCATATTTTAGTTCTTCTTGCATTTCACTCTGCTCTTGTAAAAGACTTACTGATTTGTAATTTGGAATATCCATTTTTTTTAAAGACTTGACGTAAATGCTCCTTTTCTTATTCAAGGTGGTCAATATCTAACATCCTCAAAGTTGTAGTTGTTAGAGTGTTTAGAACACCCATCTTTTTATGGGAATAATTAATTAATCAAATAATTATTGTTTAAATCAGGATGATGGATTATTAATTAATTGTACATGGCTTGAATCAATCAACCATTGTTATGTTGGCTTCAATGGGCTACTTCCAAAAATTTATATATTTTACTATTTAAGTGAGATAAATATTCTTGGTATTATATTTGCCCTGATGATGAACCTCAATAATGATTCAAAATGTTGACAACAATATAAAACCAATCATAACATCTCCAATTAATAATACCAATATTTATCTTTCTTTTCATTTAAAAGAACTATACTAATAAATCTCTTAATTAATATTTCTTAAATATAAATATCATTATTTTATATTTAATAAGTGATACGAAACATACTCAGATATTATTCTTTCCTAAAATTATTAATTCACAATTATTGAGTATTTATTTATATTTCACTTAATTTACAATTCTTAAATACTCAATACAAAATTAAAAATATTTAATCAACATTTAAAATCTAAAATCAATTTAAAAATCAACTTTTTCCAAATTACGCATTTCAAACTTTTATATTTAAAATTAATTTAAAAAATATATTTTCTCTAATTAAATATATTATTGAAAAATATTAAATACATATTAATTTTTTTTTTTTTTAAATCATATTTAAATTAATGCTCACGCGATAAATATTCTGTATATAAATTAATACCCACACGATTTATCTTTATCCGTACATAAACTGCTTCCCACATGATAGATTTATTGTTATGTTATTCAAAGTTTTAATACAACAAAAATAAAGTGAAGAATAATAATATTTTTTGGAAACATTTAATAAATTTAAGAGACGTTCATCCAACCATTGAAAATTAGAGGTTGTTGATGATTATAATCAATGTTTCATTTGTAACAGTTGAAAATAATATGTTTAATGAAATATATACATTTATTTTTAACAAATGAAAATGTATGTTAACATAATATGAGAAAATTGTATATATTGAGTGAACTTGTTTCCCAAAGCATTTCAAATAGAGGATGAAATAATAATGTTGTAAGGTTAGATGATGAATAATTAGAAGTTGAATTATTAATTACTAATGGCACAAGGGTGATGCTCAAAAAAATCAAGGCTTATCAATGGTGCACTTGATTATGTTCAAATCACTATCTACAAACTAGAATATACACTCATTGAACCACCTACATATATAATGGTTTAGTTTGTATCTACACATGTAATCCTTTTGTCAATGAAACTCCAATTTTAATTCCAATAACCTTATTGAAATGGGCCACATGTGTCAATTACTTTTGAAAATCGCATAAGGATTGATGATCCACAATGTATAGAGCTTAACACTTAATAAAGCTACAATTGATATAGGACTTACAAAAAGACAAGGTTTTGCCTTTCTTGTTGTATCATGTGTGAAGTCATTACATGCATCAAAGATCTCACCAACTTTCATATATGACTAGTTCAAGAAATTGAAGAGTAAAAAAGGAGTATGGAAAAGAAAAGAGAAATAAAAAGGATTTTAATTATTGAAAGACCAAAAGTATAAACTTTGAATATCATAAAAATTTGTTATACTACAAAATATATCATATATATATATACATTCATATATTAATGATATTGTGTTACTTTATTTTCAATTTTTTTAATTGTATCAATTGAAATGCAAATTAATATAAAAATAATTGTATTATATTTTTTTTCATGAACAAATATTTATATTTATCTTACGTGGAAATAAGCGCTACTAACATACATATCTTAGATAAATCTTTGTAACATATGTTAAGAGATATTATTTTTGAGATACCTATTTCACTTATGTCATAAACCCAATATAACATAAATGAATTAAATATATGTATGTTAATCACTAAAATAACCTACGTCATAAAAATATCTAAAAGAGAATCAAACTTAATATATCTTTTTATTTTATATATTATAATTTTTGATTTATTTTATTCATAATTTAATATTAGTAATTATATTTGTATAACTTCTAATTTTATTTATCATTTCTATACATTTACACTTTTAAAAAATAATTAATTAAAATTGTATTTATGATTTTACTATTTTTTATCATTTATTATTACACTATAACCCACCAAATATTTTATTTTTAATGATGTAAAAAATATATAATAAATTAAAGTACTTATTAAAAAAATTGTTATAGGACACTTTCTCCTAATTGGTCTTCATCTTGCAATGGTTGTCGAAATTCTAGTTGCTTATTGGGTATGGATTGTTATTGGTTATTTATTTTATTTGGGCCTTTTAGTGGGTCTCTACTTTGTTATGTTATTTTTGTGTTTTGTGGATACATAAGATTTAGCAAAGAATCTCTATTTATGGTTGGTCTCTTGTATAAGGTTGTTTTGTCGTTTCGATAGATTATGATTTAGATGCCTATTAGTTATTTAGTCCCTCATGAGTCATTTATTTTGACATCTCATTCAAGCTTCATTACCATATATTTTATATTCATGGTTTCAGGGCCTCCTAAACACGTGTTTTTATCCTATCTAATTAAAAAAATCTAATATTCTTCCCAAAAATAAAAATAAATAAATAAATAAAATAAAATAATATAGTGTACAAATTTTCCCAAAAATCTACACGTGCGCTTTTCCGGAGGTCCACACTACTTTCCCTCGAATTCCACACGGGTGTCATTGTCAGCCACGATAAGATTTTCTATTAATGCGGGCTCATTGTCGCGCCATTTTACATCCTGTTCAATCTGAATAAATCTCATCGTCACACGTTCCCATCTTAGCAAACTCATTGTTTAGCAACACTAATCCACAGCGTCACTTCACAAGCAAACTTCGCCCGACCTCAAACTGCTCACTCAAGACAAAACCACATTTCAAAGTCCGCTTTAAAAAAGGGGGGGAAATGGGTTTCAGAAGTGAGAGTCCCCAAATCCCGAGCCAGGATTTGGTTGGGCTCATACAACAACCCTCAACAGGCCGCTCGCGCTTATGACTGTGCAGTGTATTGTCTAAGAGGATGCAAAGCCAACTTCAATTTTCCCGAGTCTCTGCCCGAAATTCCATCGACCTCTTCGCTAGCCCCCGCAGAAATTCAAACTGTGGCCGCCAGGTTTGCGAAAGAAGAAGTCTAGCTGTCGTCGTAAGATGAAACGACGGTTTCTTGTTCCAAATCTGAATCGCATATTTACAGGCCGAATATTTTGGAGGAACAGAAAAGAGAAGTGTTGGATTCCCGTCTTCAATGTCCGGAGAGCTTCGGGCACTTAAGGATCTAGAATATTTATAGATTAGAAAATTTCTAATTTTTACAAAAATCTAAATGTATGCATGTAAATAAAATATTTCTATGGTGGTTGGGTGGGAATTTTTAATTTTTAATTTTTAATAAAAACTATTCTGAGCGATACTTGATACACTTTTGAAGAAATAGGCAATACATGTTCACAAGCCCCTTGAGTTTCAAGAGGTGATTCCTCTCCCTACAAACATCTTGAATATTCCTAATCAGAAGAATATGGAAGTTATTCGTGCTCCTAGGGGTTCACGAGTAAATATTTGCATCCCTAGCTTGGGGGATAGTTGTTTGTAAAAGGAAAAAATGATGAATCTTTTAAGGTTCCTAATTCTCCCTTTAGAACTCTTTGTGCCTTTATAAGGGTCTATGTGGGAGGACCATAGGGGTTGTGAGACTAAATACAGGGGATAGAATGCTCTAGATAGGCTAGATTAGTTATTGTGGCTCCCCAAGTGACTATGAGGAGTGGTTGGTGGCATGAACAATGGAGCCTATTTTGGGTTTTTAGTTTTTGGAGGGTGGGTGTTTGGGGTTTGTGGCCTGGGCGTTTGGTTATGTTTCATGGTGTTATATGGTTTCTTGTTGGGTTTTAGTTGTCTTTGGGTTGGTGGTTCAATGTTTGTGGTTAGGTGGATGTTGTCCACTTCTTGGCACATCATGAATTTTTATTCAATGGGTTCATGGTTGTTTTTAAGTTTGTTCATTTTTAATAAAGGGTGACATACCCATTAACTCTCAATTACCTAGAAAAATAAAATAACATAAAATTTTACTTGAAATAGGTACAATGCTCCTTGGCAGTTTCATCTTAATGGATAAAAAATATGATGCAAAAATAATTGTTGACCATGTAAACACTCATAATCATTATGGGTTGTAATCATGGCATGAAAATGGATTGGTAACCAATTATTTCCACCACTGTCCTTGTATACTATATTTCAAAGTATGCTAAAAATGTAGAGAAATGATTAGAATAGTATAAAAAAATGTTGATGCAATTTGAAAATTTTGAAAACCCTTAAGAACCTACTACAAAAGTGTATAGATGAATGTTAACTAAAACAATTTTTGAAATATATATAGTGGCAATGAAGACATGCCACATGTTGCTAGAATATCTTTTAATGGAGTATGAATGTTTGACGTGAATTTTTTAAACAAGTAATAAAAGAAGATTATGAAAATGAAATCCATGGAAAATAAATAATTGATGAGTACATTGATAGACCTCACATAATAGAACATGTAGGACCACCATTTAAGGCCATAAAATATTGGATATATAATCCTAAAATTTGTATCAGAAAAAAGTGGAAACCAAGAAAAACAAGTGCTATTGTGAGGGTATAATCTAGGTTTTATAGCATCCCAAAACAAGATAGTCAATAATTTGAGGAATTCTGTAGGTCGGAGTTATGATACAAAGGCCTATATTCTGGAGGCCACAACTTTTGATCCATAAGTCAATTTGAGTTCTCGTTTGCACCCACCAAAGGTCTCAAAAAGTTTAATTTATCGATGACTCACTCTATCCAGTTAGGAATGTTTTTGAAAAAAATTTAATGCCACATGTGACCATGTAAGATTCCAAAATACATATTAATATATTTTTCAATTTTTAGTAATAGTACATTTATGTAACCAGAATTGAACTTGAGTTGACATTTTTCCATTAGGTTACTTTTAGTGTTTAGAGGATATGTGGATATTTTTATGCCCATTTGAGATTACATGAAAAACTTATAAAAACACTGAATTCCCACTCAAGAGAAATACAAATACAAATCATGATGTACATCTCTAAAAATTGATCAAAAGTCTCCCTACTGGTACTCAAATGTGCAAAAGTTTGATTAGATATCATAGGAGTAGCTGTAGAAGATATAAATAAATAAGCACACAATGAAGGGTAGAGAATATCTAGGGAAGAAGATAGACATGGAACATTCACTAAAGGAATGTCCATGGGAAGAGGAGAGTAAGGCTCAACAACCATGAATATTGAAGATTGGTATTGAAATGAATCACTCATACCTACAAGATGAACTTCCATAGGAACATATGAGTCATCAATACTCTCAATGTGTATACTCTCACTAAAATTAGTAAAGTCCTTTAAAATTCAAGTCTATGAAGGCTCTAGAAGACCAACAATTTGCATAGGAATGGATGTATAATCTACAATGAGACAACTAAGGTATAGAAAAATATCATTATATAGTGGGGGATTGATATAAGGAAGAGAAATGTCCACCATGGATGTATCATCATAAGAAATAAAATCAAGAGGAGAGAGTAAAACATTTTCAGAAGAGATAATATGAAGTGGAGGAGGAGGTATAACATAAATATCATAAGGATCACTGAAAAGACTTTATATTATGCTCCAAACAATGAATGAACACTCTATATATTCAACATGATAATTAAGATCCATGGAAACATGTAGTAAGAGAATGGTAAAAACTTTATCGTAAGTACTATCCCACTTATCAAACTGAACAAGATCAGTGTGTGTAGGAATATATCCATATAGTAATGGAACATGAATTTTATGTATGAGCACGTGTTCTATGTAAGGATGCCACAAAGAATAATTATCCTTCCAAATAAGGATTGTTGGATACAAAATAACTCTCATCATCTAGATTCTCTCAAATGGGATTGACACAACTAAGAGAAGACACCATGAAGGTACACAACTACACCAAATACTCTACAATGAACCCCTAAAGCATGCTTATGAATGGGACATTGGGCACAATTGAGAATGAATCTAAGTGAGTAATCAGTGCTATATTAATGGTAAATAATGGTGCATGATAGAGATATGGAATTTAGAATGGGTAAAAAATGAATCCATATAAATGAGAGCAATTAGTGTATGAAGTACATTGTAGAAAGTAATAGGGCCTATAACCCCACTTCAATATGGAACTTTAAAAATTTAGTGAATTTTTAAAAATAAAGTAGACCAATAGAAAGATGATTAAAAAACATGCACTTTTGAAAAAAATGGCACTTAATTTTGAGTTCCTAGTCAAAAGCTATAGAATAAAACATTTTCCATCATTAATGGCCTATTTAATTAAATTGCACTTAAAATTTTAAATACACAACAGGTTCAAAAATCAACTATGTTGTGTAAACACTTGTTGAAATTGGAACATAACCAATAATGAAATGGTTTTATTTTTAGGGAGAATTGGTCTCCTACCAACCTAGGAATCACCCTTCATCTTTGTCAGATGAAAATACAAGGTCAATTAAACACTGATGAAAATATCTCCTTAACAGTATATTCTTTTTAAATTAAAAAAATAAATATTCCCCACCATGTGAATAAACATCACCTCCACCTAAATATTACAATGATCTCTTTCCACTAAAATGTCCAACATAATTCCTGACAAATAATAATTTTCATTAGTCCTCCACTTAATAATATCACTTAAAAGGTTTATAACTCTCCTTTTACAAAGAATCCACCCACTTTAAAAAATTTAAATCCCACCATATATTGTTCAAACATTTTTTATTTATATTCTTTCCAAGCATTATGATTAATCAGGTCGATGAGAATCATGATGAGTGGTGAAAGAGGATATGGCTGAGAGGAGAATGGTAGAGGAGATTGAAGGACAAGAAGCCTTAGAGTTTGAAATATGAGTGGATACTTTACAATGATCAGTTATAACTATATACTTCATGTAGAGAAATCAATTTTAATGGCATGTAGATAAGTTGATACATTCCAAGTGAATTTGTCCACTGAAATGGGTCACTAGTTTGGTAGGTGGAAGTGAAAGGTAGAGAAAGTAGTCACAATGATGTCGATAGTCAAGATAGAAGAAATTTATGTGGGGTTATGGCATATATCTCCAAAAATAAATCAACATCATCATTATTACTACTAGCTCAACTGTACAATGACTATCAATCTACCAACTTGTGTCTAATGTTATGATTTGACCAAAGAAACCATAATAAGACTATATAAGTAGAGGTGAAGGAGGAGGATACATGAGGACAATTGAGATCTATTCAGAGGCTTATTAGTGGTATTTTTAGTCTACATGGCCTTTTAGGATCATGTGTTATTATTAAATGATGATTAATGACCCTAAATTGATCATGCCTCAAGCAGAATCGACCCTCTGATATTTAGTTGTAGATAACTTATTAGATAATGCCCTCAGAATTGACCTTTGACACCTACAAAGAAACCTTGCCAAATTATTGTGCTACATGCATATATCTTATTATAGACATGAAGATTCAAAAAATTGCATAACTTGTATATCTTGTTTATATGACCAATACAAAAAAAAAACAAATGCAAATACATATATGTAAATGCCAAACTAGAGTTGGAGAAATCTCTTTATAGATAATCATAGAGATTTCTTGTTAGAAAACATAGCATAAAGATATATAGGCTAATATACAATGAAATAAACTCTAAATCCATGGGTTTGTAAGCATAACCAGCTTGCTCAAGCATTTAAACCCATGTATCTAACTCAAATATCTTCGTATAAACTCATATAAATAGTTAATGTAAAATCATGCAAATGCTAATATAGATAATGTACATATTCCTCTTAATTAATAAAAGAGAATACAAAAATAGAAATCAAACAAAATTTGATGCTCACTATCAGAACCTAAAGCTCTGAGACCATATCATAATAGGCCAATAGGTGATCTTCTAGTAGAGTCAGCACATAAGTATTCTATAATAATAATGACCATGTTTATATTCAAAAACATGCAAGAAGATGTGCAACAATTCCCTGATATGTTAGACTGCCTTGCTTACCAATTATATTTCCTATTACAATAACCTAGTGAAGAGGAATATAAAGGAGTAGGAGTTAACTTAGAGGATAATTCAAAGTGGGAATGACTATAAAACTCATATAAAAGCTCACAATGGTACTTAGTTGAATTCTAGATGAACTCTAGGTAGAAATCACCCTCTCACCCACTTTACCTCTTATCACACCTAAGTAATCTGAAGCGAAATGTGTAACGATTATCCATTTAATAAGAAAATTGAGTAATAAATATCCTATACCAATCGAGATCACCTATAGAAAGAGAAATAATGAAAGCGTAAAGAGAATATCAAAACATAGATAAATATGGAGAAAAAGCTGATTAAAAATTTTCTTTAAGTGGATTATGTACAAATCATATATAGAAGATTCCAAAATTCAAGATTAAAGATCATGGTATATAAGTGATACATATGAGTTTTAAATTTGTTTCATATAAGTGGAGCATAACGAAACATAATAAAATAGGGCCACAAGGTATGTGAATGGTTAGAAGTTTTTTTATGCAAGATGAATGAGGCTAAATGAACAAAGTTGGTAGACAAAAAGTGGCCTACTTGTGGACATGATTTTATTGAAATTTTAGAAATCTAAAGTTTTATAGATAAATTGAGATACCTACACTCCAAATTTGAAGATGGTTTAATAACATAAAATGTATAATTTTTAGTCTTGTTTCCAAAACACTATTTTTAAAAAAATAATTGATTAAGTATAACTAGGTCAAACATCTAAAATTTGAAGAGGAACTCCTATTTTTTCAGAAAATAGAGTAGATAGACAACAATATGGTGTACCATTTTGTGAGCAGGGTTTAATATTTTTTGAAACACTTCGGTGAATATTTAGATAATATCTTGTATTTTTTACCTATATTGTTTTATATTTTTTCAATGAATAATCTTTTTTAATGAACTTTGCAAGTAACAGATAATGAAAACTGACAAAAAAATGAATAGCCATCCGTGTGGCATGCCTAACTACCTCAAAAAAAACATTTTTGTTGAATGTGTGTAGAATTAGGCCTAGGTTGTGATCATATCTCTTATTTTTCACTTGGATCAATGAAATCAAAATTATATGAACATGTATAGGCATGTATGTTTACAACATGTAGTGGCCTAAAAAGGGTATAGTTAGAAATCAGCATAGCTTGAAACCTTAAAATAGTCTAAAAATTATAAAAATCATATTTTTAGAAAAAGGAGAGCGTGCTCATCATCATCATATTATGTTTTTGAATTTTAACATTGAAATTAATAGTGTATTTGGAAATTGAAGCTAAAAAGTACAAAATTTTAATCAAATTTCAAATAGTGTGATTGCGTTAATTTATAACTTGATCACATTAATAAATAATGTGATCATGTTATTGAAAAATAATAATGTGATCACATTATTGTAAAAATAATAATGCGATCATGTTACTATTATTTTACACATTAAAGTAGTGAACATGTGGTGGAGTGAATCTTGGTTAATAGATAATACAATCATGTTATTATAAAAGCAATAACATACTGGTGTTCCTATTAATTTTTACATAAAATCATGTGGACATACACATGAAGCCAAAATTTTCCATAAGCTTACATTTATTTCCTTATACTTTAAATTTAGTTAGTGAATATAAGAAATTAGGGTCACTCTACATTTGATAGAGTTGATCTCATAATTGTATGCCTGATGCTTTAAAAATAGTTTTTGAAAATCTAATCTAGTCAGTACTTAAGACTTTTCAAGGTCTAAGTATTAAACCTAGGGATTTTAGTACATGACTTTTATAAATTATATCTATTTTTGGTAAATATATAGTTATTTGTTAGGTTTTTGAGCCTTTTATATTAATTCCTAAAATTTATAGGAGTCTTAAATTTGTCAAAATTGAAGTTTGAAAACTACTCACTTTGAAATTCATCCAAATTTGTGTGATTGAGGTAGTATAGGACATATTGATGACCTACACACATCAAACAATCACTTTGTGTTAATTTCACTTGTTCATCATCCCTCCCTCATTATTTATCACTTTTTACTCATCCCTCATTACCCCTAATAACTCTCTCATTATTCCCCATTATCCCTAATCACTCTTTCATTGACCTTCACTATCCCTAATCATCTCTAATCACTCCTATGTTGACCTTCACTATCCTTCATCATCCCTAATCACTCCCTCCCCATCATTCATTGTCCTTAATCAATATTTCTTCATCCCTCCTCATCCCTAATCACTTCCTCATCCCTATTCACTGCCTCCTCATCCCTCCTCATCCCTAATGACTCTCTCATTAACCTTCATTATCTCTCATCATCTCTAATCACTCAATCTTATCATCCCTAATCACTTCCTCCTCATCCCTCATAATCTCTAGTCAAGCTTTCTTCATCCCTCGTCATCGTTAATCACTCCCTCATTTACCCTTACCATCCTTAACCACTCTATCATCAACAAATGTAAGTATATACTATAAATATATCTTTTATTTAAATCATATGTTGTTTAAATCATTATAATATAAATTAACTCTTTTTAGGAATTGTATTGTTGTAAATAGCCATTTGTGATAGTCAATTTTATTACTGAGTGAATTGGATGATCTTCCAAATTTATAGTCAAGTAACATAAGTTTTAACACAAGATAGAGTCTAAATTTTAGTTCATTAAATTATCTTTATTATGCAGCTGACTAGATGAAACTTTATTTAGTTCCACCTTTGGTAGCTTGGTTCAAAAGATAAAAATTAAACATAAATCTCTTGTATAATTTTCTAATTCTAAGAAGATTTGAATTAGATACAAAGTTATTTGGTGTTTCACATTCATGTATGACTTGAATCTTGGTCAGTTTCACACATGTACTCGTTGTGCGTGTAATGTATCCCAAATTTATCTCTTGCATGAAAAATTAATATTTATTCATATTATAAAAAAATATATGTTTCTATAAAATGTGAAACATTGGTTCAACATGGTATAGATGTTCATCCCATGTTTTCTAAATATTAAGATGTCATCAAGGTAGATTAAAAATTTGACATAAGTAAAGGGACTGAGGATGTCATTCAACATCTCGATAAATTAATTTTCTACATGAGTTAACCTAAAAATCATAAGCAACTAGTCAATCAATCCTTCATTTGTTTTTAAGAATATATTTGAAATGTCTAGAGGTTCAACATAAAAATGATGATACCCAAAATTAAGATCACTTTTGGGAAATACTTCTACACCATAGATATGGTATAAAAATGCCTTAATATTTAAATGAGGATAATAGTTCTTCACTTTAATGTTAACATTTTTCTAATTGATTCACAACTTTGGCACAAACATAATTTGGCTTCTCCAAGCTAATGATTTGGGCACATGATGTGTCCACTATCCATGATTTGATGGATGTACTACTTAATCTATTCATTCTCTAGAAATGATATGTTATATAAATAGGTTTGAGGTAGAGGTAGTTAAGGGGTCAAATCAATAATATTATTTAGTGTATAGTATGTAGGAACTTATTTAGGTGACTGAAATTTATCCTTGTATTCATCTAGTTTATGGTTGAGTTATTATTATTTTGTTATTATTGGATAAATCACACTATGATATGGTGACATAAGGATGTTATTAAATTTAATTTTTACCATCAAGAGTATCCTTTTTACAATAACCGATAAGATTTTTGAACTTCCTAGCACTAATGACTAAAAGCTTATGAACTAACTATGATATATGGTATTTTAAATCATGACAATCTATCACAACATTTGAATGATTTATTTATTATATTACATGTCAATGGTAAATATATGGTTCACCATATGAAAATAATCATGCACCTCTAACTGTGAGATGTCACAAAGAATTACATCTTTAAAAAGTTTGTTTTTTTACACCAAGTGATAGTACTATGTGACCCATTTCTAAAGGCCTACATAAAACCATACACTAGTGTATGATTTTGGATGATGTATAAATTTAAAGTTTAGTTTTTTTCAATATGCTTTAGGAAAAATTAAATTATTTTTACTTATATTGGAAATGATTAAGTGTATTGGCTCACCATTGATCTACATTTGTGAATGAAATAATTTTTTTAATAGATATAATTTCTTGTTGAGGGAATTAGAGATATTTTTAGTACTGACCATATCATTGGGTTCAAAATCTATTATCTACTTACCTTTGATAGTTCTAGATAACTTATACCTAGTTCTCAATAAGTGCATGTAGAGAGCTCATAGTTTGACACTCTTCATTGGATTGAATATTGAAGTTATGAATTAAGTGCCACTTTCCAATCTTAGACTACTTATTCTAATCATTTGAAAATTATTTTCCAATCTATAGTATGATGACTCAATCAATAGACATATAAATAGAATGTCTTAAATGTCATTATTTGGGTCATAAAATGTCCTCATATGGAACAAAATTGATCAGTTTTATGAAATCACATAGCTTGGTGATCATCATGTATTTACTACACATTTGTAGTGTTATGGTGGTTTTACTTGCTTCTATTTTCTAAAATATTTTCAATTATGAATTACATCATTTAAAATAGGCCCATATGTTTTCATAGGTGTTGTATTTATGTTTCAAATTTACCTTCACATCATTTTGATCACTATGTCTTATATTTTTTGCTAGCACTCAACTCTCCACTTGTAGCTCCTAGCATTGTTAAACCCAAATAAAATACCACCATCAAGGTATTGGATGGAGTGATTAAGGATGAGGAGGGATGAATAGGAATTGAATAGAGATGATGAGGGAGCCAATAGAGTTGATGATGGATGGTGAGGGTCAATGAGGGAGTGATTAGGTAATATGATGGAGTGATTAGGGATGATAAGGTATGGAGAGGGTTAATAGGGGAGTGATTAGGGGTGATGAAGGATGAGGAATGAGTGGTTAGAGATGATGAGGTATGATGAAGCAGTGATTAGGGATGATGAGGGATGATGAGGGTCAATAAGGGAGTAATTAGGGATGATGAGGGAGAGATTAAAATTAATGAGGAATGGTGAGAGTCAATAAGGAAGTGATTAGGGATGATGAGAGAGTGATTAGAGATGATGAGGGGTAATGACAGCTAATGAGGGAGTGATTAGGGATGATGAAGGAGTGATTAAATATGATAAAGGATGGTGAGGGTTAATTAGGGAGTGATGAGGGATGATGAAGGATGAGGAGTAAGTTATTAAGGATCATGAGGGATAGTGAGGATCAATGAGGGAGTAATAAAAAATCATGAGGGAGAGATTAGAGATGACTAGGGATAGTGAGGGTCAATGTGGGAGTGATTAGGGACAATGAGGAATGATGAGAGAGTGATTAGAGGTAATGAGGCATGAGTAAAAAGTGATTAGGGATGAGGGAGGGATGATGAACAAGTGAAATTAACACAAATTGGTCTTTTGATGTGTGCAAGTCATCAAATTGACCTATGCTACCCAAATCACACCACTTTTCATCAATTTCAAAGTCATTGGTTAGTAAACTTTAATTTTAAAAAACCTAGGACCCCTATAAATGGGAGGAATCAATCAAGAAGGCACAAAAACCTAAAAAAATTATTAATTTTTTACCAAAAATGGACATCAATTTTAGAAATTATGTCCTAAAATCCCTAGGTTTAATACGTATACCTTGAAAATGCCTAAGTACTGACCATATTAGATTCTAAAAAATTATTTTCAACATTATAAGGCATGTAACTATGAGACCAAATCTATCGAATGCATAGTGACCCTAATTGTTTATATTTACTTAAATAAATTGAAAGTATAAGTTTACATTTATATAAATGTAAACTTATACTTGACATTTACAATAGTAAATATAAGCTTGTGGCAAAAGTTTGGTTAATGCGCATGTCCACATGCTTTTATGGGAAAAATAATAGTAACATGATTACGTTATTGATTTTATAATAATGGGGTCATGTTATTTATTAACCAAGATTCACTCCACCTACATGTTAAATACTTTAAAAAATCATCACTATATTATTTTTAATAGGTGATATGAAACATAATCACATAATATTATTTCTTAAAATTATTAATTCAAAATTATTAAATATTTATTTACAATTTTCACTTAATGTATAATTATTAGATACATGATACACAATTACAAGTATTGAATCAACATTTTTAATCTAAAATCTATATAAAATTTAACTTTTCCAAATAATGCATTTGAAACTTTTATATTCAAAATCAATTTAAAAATTACATTTTCACTATTTAAATATAGAATTTAAAAATATTAAGTGCATATTATATTTTTAAAAAAATATTTTTCACATATAAATTAGTATCAAAATTATTTATCTTTATTCATACATAAATTACTACCCACATGATAGATTTAGTGCCCACATGATATATATTGGTTAAAACATCAAAAAATTGATTTAAAAAAAAATAGTATATAATTTTTCCTAAAATAAAATTCATGTGTTATTTGGTTTCAATTTCTCTCTATTATTGTTTTACTAATTTCAAAATTATGCATGTATTTTTATGGTGGTCCAACTAGTTCTCCATAAGTTCAACATGGTTGTCATTATCCCTCAAGATAATATTTAACAACACTAATCCACAGTGTCACTACACATGCAATGCTTTTATTGATGAAAGGAGACTTATAGTTTAAAAGATGCTTTAAAATATAGATTCTAAACTATGCCAAATATTTATAGAAAATGTTTATATGTACATTGGTGGGAGTTACATGATTTTCATTAGGGATTTAGGAAATTTGCCTCTGGTAATGGATAAACCTCCTTATGGAAGCATAGTCAAGGTTATTATAAAAAACATTAGAATTCTTTTTATGTTACATGATATTTTCAGATAATAAGGTCAAAGTGACTATCAACAACAATCTTAGAAACATCTAAAAAATCTAAGAGATGTCAATCCAACCATTGAAGATTGGAGGTTGTTGATGGATATAATTGATGCTTCATTTTAAAAAATTGAAAAGAATGAGTTTAATGAACATACACATTTATTATCAAAAAATTAAAATGTGTGTCAATGTAGTAAGTAAAAATTGTATTTATTGAGTGAACATGTTGCCCAAATCATTGCCACTAGAGGATGTAATAATAATGTTACAGGGTTAGATGATGAACAATTAGAAGCTGGATTGCTGAATTTAATGGTACAAGTGTGATGTTCACAAAAAAATTAAGGATAAAATTAGGGCTTATAAATGGTACACTTAGCTATGTTTGAAGCACTATCTATAAAATAGGATTGACAACCACTGAACCACCTACATATGTAATAGTTCAGTTCAATATCTACACAAGTACTCCTTTTATTAATGTAACTCCAACTATAGTTCCAATAACCCCCATATAAATATGAAACATGTGTCAATTACCTTTGAAATTTACATACAGATTGACGATCCACAAATCACAGGGTTTAACACTTTATAACCACAATTGATTTAAGACTTTAAAAAAGACAATGTTTTACCTTTTTTAAGACATCATGTGTCAATTTATTACATGCATTGAGGATCTTACCACCTTTCACATATGACTAATTTGAGAAATTTAAGAGTGGAAAAGGAGTATAGAAAAGAAAAGAGCAACAACAAAGGTTTTAATTATTAGAAGACCAAAAATATAAACTTTGAATATCATAATTTTTTTACACTACAAAATATATCATATATGTAAATTCATCTACTAATGATATTGTGTTACTCTCTATTTTATGTTTTATTAATTGTATTAAATGAAATGGAAATTAATATAAAAAAATAATTATGTTATATTTGTTGTAATGAACAAAAAATATTTAAGTTTACCTTATGCGAAAATAAGTTCTACTAGTATACATAACTTAGATAAATATATGTAAAATATATCAGGAATTATTATTCTTGAGGTACCTATTCCACTTATGTCATAAACCCAAAATAATATAGATAACTTGAATATGATATCTCTTGGTGTCTTTATATAAATTTATCTAATATATGTATGTTAGTTATTATATCACTAAAATAGCCTATATTATAATTTATTATAACTAATTACATTTTTATAACTTCTAAATTGATTTGTCCTCTTTCTACTTTTAAACATTTGAAAATAGATAATTAAAACCGTATCTATGATTTTTAATATTTTTTAACATTTACCATTACACTCCAACCGATTAAATATATTATTTTATAACTTTTAATTCTTTAAAAAATATATAATGAATTAAAGCACCTATTAAAACCTATAATGTTACATAAAATATATATTAGTGTCTAGTAGTAATCATTACGTGTTAATAGCATTTCGAGAAAATAACATATCAAATATATGCTACATTAATTTATTGTAAGTAATGCCTAATTCTTTTTAGTATAGTACTAGTTTTCATTTTTTTTTTAACTAATTAATAATATTTAGCTTAAGTATTTAGTTGAGAATTCAAAGTGGTTAGAATTGGCATCATTTTTTAACATTACGAGCCATTTATTAGGCTCATTACTAATGTAAATATGATGTCGAGAAGATTCATCTTACTTGAATAACATAA
Organism: Torreya grandis; assembly: GCA_037957365.1. Classification (NCBI taxonomy): domain Eukaryota; kingdom Viridiplantae; phylum Streptophyta; class Pinopsida; order Cupressales; family Taxaceae; genus Torreya; species Torreya grandis. The sequence continues at coordinate 880,884 of JARHVA010005033.1, forward strand.
ATACATAAAAATGCTAAAATAGTTCATTGAAGATGATTTAAATTTTTTGTTTAAAGGAATCCATGTAGGATTTAAATTAATAAATCCATTATCTTGATTTAAATAATTAATATTTTTAATGATTTCAATGGCGTCCTTTGTTCTTTTTTAAGACTAGTTGTTCATTCATGCCAAGGTTTTTGAGCTAACCAAGTTAATGGGATGTTTGGTAACATGTTAATGCTTTTCTAGTGTTTATTTGTGAGTCTTACTATGTTGAGGGTTTGCCCAATGCTCATTGATTCTTTTACTAGTTGATCTATCAGTTTCACCAATGTATGATTTATCACACGTAAATGAAATTTGACAAACTCTTTTAAGATAATTTTGGTCAATGGGATATTTCAAGGAATTAAGGAGTTTTTAATGCTATTTATAGGCAAGGAAGTTGTGTTAATATTCTTTTTCCTCAAAATTTTAGTAATTTTAACAGTAAATCCTTGGATGTAAGATGGAAACACCTTTTGTTTTTATATACAATCCTCATAGTTTGATATTTGAGTTCTTTGATTTCACTATGATCTTATGAAAGCCTTAACGATTTGTAATGTGTAATAGCCATTGCTTTGAAATACTTGACACAAATGTTCCTTTTATTATTCAAGGTGGTCAATATCTGATATCCTTGAAGCTGTAGTTATTAGAGTGTTTATAACACCCACATTTTGATCCAGATGGTGGTGGGAATTTGCATGTAGATATTGGTTGGTTTACATTTTCTTCCAATGTATGTGGGTTGAGGGGCAGGGCGGAATGGGGAAGAGACGGGGCAAGGGGCGAGGGGAGTAGGGAATCATTGAAAATAATAATTATTTAAATTAAGATGATGGATTATTAATTAATCATACATAGCTTCATTTAATCAATAATAGTTAAGTTGGCTTCAATAGATTGTTTCACACACACACACACACACACACACACACACACACACTCTTCAAGTGAGATGAGTCCTCTTGACATTGTATTTGTCTTGACAATGAGCCTAAATGATGGCTCAAAATATTGACAACAATATAGAATCAATTGTAAAATCTCCAATTAATAATATTGATATTTATCTTTATTTTCATTTAGAAGAACTATGCAATAAGTATCTCAATTTATCTATCCTAAATATGAATATCATTATCTTACACTTAATAGATGATATGAAACATAATTACATATTATTCTTTCCTAAAATTATTAATTCATACTTATTAAATATTTATTTACAATTTTCACTTAATTTACAAGTCTTAGATACATAATACATAATTATAAGTATTGAATCAACATTTGTAATCTAAAATTAATTTAAAAAATAACTTTTTCCAAATAATGCATTTTAAACTATTATATTTAAATTAATTTAAAATATATATTTAATATTTTTCAATAATCAATCGTTTCTCTATTTAAATATATTATAAAAAAATATTAAATTTAAAAAAAAAAATTGTGCATGTTTAAATTAATGCTCACATGATTAATATTGAGCCTATATAAATTAATATCCGCACGATTTATCTTTATCTGTACATAAATTACTAGCCACATGATAAATGTATTGCCCACATGATATATCTATTGGCTAAAACATCAAAACGTTGATTAAAAAAATAATACACAATTTTTCGCAGAAATCTTTTCGCTCATTTATTGGTGTCAAGTTTTCCCTAGTCTCAATTTATTAATTTCAAAAATACACATGACCTTTTGAAGTGATCCACACTACTTCCACACGGGTGTTATTCTCCCTCAAGATAAGATTTAACAACACTCATCCACGACGTCCTTTCACAAGCTATATTTTTTATCGGCGAGATGAGATTTATAGCTCAAAAATGCTTTAAAATATAGATTCTCAATTACGTTAAATATTTTTAGAAAATGTTTGTTTGTGTTCTGGTGGGAGATTCATGGTTTTCAGAAATTTTCCCCTAATAATGGATAATTTTTTTTTGGGACGTATAATATAAGCAAATTTATTATGGAAAAATTTTAGAACTATTGTCATGTTACATTACGTTTTTAGATAACAAGAATAAAATGAAGAACAATAACAGTTTTGGAAACTTCTAAACGTTTATCCAACCACTGAAAATTGAAGGTTGTTGATGACTGTAATCAATGTTTTATTTGTAATAGTTGAAAATATGAGTTTCATAAATAAATATACTTATTTTCAACATGAAATTGTGAGTTAATATAATAGGAAAAAATTATATGTATTGAGTGATCTTATTACCCAAAACATTGTAAATAGAGGACGAAATAATAATGTTGCAAGGTTAGATGATGAACAATTTAAATTTGAATTAGTGATTGTTAATGGCATAAAAGTGATCCTCGCAAAAATCAAGGCTTATCAATGATGCACTTGATTATGTTTGAAGCACTATCTAAAAACCACGATTGACACCCATTGAACCACCTGCACATATAATGGTTTAGTTCTGACAGTGCAGCTTGGAATTCTCTAGATTTCTCCATTGAGTTGACAGCGCTGTATAGATAAGATATGTATTACATTATTTTAGAAAGCTTCTAAACACTGATCTTTCCAGCAAGTTCGCCTCTTTCTATATATTTCCTTTGTAACTCTTTTTTGAATCAATGAAAATCATTTTACAGTTTGCTAAGAATTGGTATCAGAGCTTTCGAAGACTGATCAAGGCATAGCAGAAGTGATAATTGCTGGGAAAAGGACGCAGTCCTGTGCAGCAGCCATTAAAGCCTGGGAAGTCTGGGATGATGCAGGAACAACAGCCCAGGAGCAGCGCGTAGATCGTAGAACAAAACTCAGGCAGACCCTGGTATATACACACAATCGTTGGGCGCTAGGAGGAGCCGTTCCTCCCTTCTCGAGAAAATACAAATCTGCCTTGAGTTCACAAGTGTCAACAGTTGCAGAAGATCTTGCTCGCTAAAGAAAATGAATGATGATGATGATGATGATGATGATGATGATGATGATGATGATGATGATGATGATGATGATGATGATGATGATGATGATGATGATGATGATGATGATGATGATGATGATGATGATGATGACGACGACGACGACGACGATGATGATGATGATGAATCTCCATTTTCAAGTGCAACGCTAAGCAAAGAGGGCAAAGCATAAAATAGTACACAAAGTTGAGACCGTCATATATGTCAAATGTAAGAGAAAGTGTCGGGACAGCTGAAAGCAAGCAAGGAGACTCACAAGCCATAAAAAACCATTTGGATGCTCAAGAAAGGTCCAATTTCTATTTTGCTTTGCTCAAGGCCCTTCGTGATATTGGCAATCTTCAATTTGATGAAATAATCCGCAATGGTCTTATGGAGTACTTCCTATTTGACATACATTGCCAAGCCAAGAAAATCCAAGCAAAAATTGAAGCCAGATATGACGCTGATATTGAAGATGAGGTTGAACGTCCCAGGAAACATCACTATCTTTCAACATGTCAATATTTTGATCATCTCCGAACTCGATTCTCTCGTTAGTAAGACTTGTAACTCTCTTTTATAATAATAAAATAAAAATTTGTTTTTCTTTTCAATGTCTGCTCCAAATTTACTTCTATCAGATGCCCAACTTCTTAAAGGGCCAAATTATGTTGCATGGAAAATGAAGATGCGCATGATCATTCTGTTTGAAGGACTATGGGGAATCATGATAGGAGACGAGCAAGCTCCCACCGATCCTGATGAATGTGTAAAGTATGATAAGGCTACTGCAAAAGCCTTGATGCTAACAATGCTAAGCATCACTGACGATGTCCAACCACATATCAGGGACATTAACGATCCAAAGGTAGCATGGGACAAGTTAGCGACCATATATGAGGCAAAGAATAAGATAAAGATCCTTCGTCTACAATAGAGACTTCACACAATCACCATGGAGTCCGATGAGAAAGTTGAGGAATTCTTATGTCGAGTGGTTGAAATACGAACAGAGTTACTAGCACTCAGTGAGAAGGTAGAAGATGATCTCTTGGTCCAAATTACCTTGAGAGCAATACCTTCCAAATTTAGAGTGTTCATAAAAACACTAAATGTCACCAAACAATCAGTATCATTCGAAGAGCTCATGAACCTGTTGCAGCAAGAAGAAGCTATCAGCTTAGTCCAAGAAAAGTTCGAAGATAAAGATCTTATCTTAAAGAGGCAACAAGGTCAAAAGTTTCATAAAGGGCCTTTAGAGAAGTAGCCACATAAACATCAACAACAACAGTCTCAACATCAAAAATCTTAGAAGTCAAAGAAATGGTGTCATATTTGTTGAGTCAATACTCATGACATAGACAACTACTAGTATAATGCCCAAAAACAAGGGTCTACCAGCACATTAGGGTGAGATGATTCTCATAAATCAAAAAGATGTATCCATCAATGGAAGCATAAGGGACATCTCGCTACTCAACAAGATGATATATCAGAAGAAGAGATATTTGATGAAGACAAGAACTTGGTACTTATCTCCCAGACCTTGTAGCCCATGAGGAATATCTGGTTAATCGCTTCTAGTGCCACCAAACATATGTCAAGTGATAAGAAGTTGTTCGATTCAATAATAGATCAACCCACTAAAGATCAGGTTAGGATTATAAATGACAAAGAGTATGTTGTAGAAGGAACAAGACAAGTTTTCATTCCTCTCAGAATGTGAAAATGTACACTAACAAAAGTACTATATGTTTCTAGATTGACGTCTAATCTCTTATCAGTTAACTAGCTACTAAATAACCATCTAAAGGTGGAATTTCTTGTCGAAAATGGCATCAAAACTTGTCTAATATCAAGAAAATGTAAAGTTCTTGCTAAAGCTTTTCTTAAGGACAAATTATTTGCTCTAGATGCTACTTCATCTTCTGTAGTAGTATTATTTGCCTCAACAATAGAATCCACTATCCTCTAACACTATCGGTACGGTCATTTATTTGCTAGTTCATTATATGAGTTAAGTACTAAAGGGATGGTACGTGGACTCCCCAAGCTATCCAATTCCTTCCCTATTTAATCTGGTTGCCTTGCAGGTAAACAACATAGGGATCCATTCAAAGGAAGCTCATTTCCACGCAAGAAATGATTAGAGGTTGTTCAAATTGATCTATGTTGTCCACTACCTGATTCATTCTCAAGATACAAGTACTTCTAGTTATTCATGGATGACTACTCTCAGAAGATGTGGGTATTCTTCCTGAAGAAGAAGAGTGAAGCACTTCATCATTTCCATATATTCTATCAGTAGGTTGTGAAGGATACACAACAAGCTCTACCTCACCTCCACTCAGATCGAGGAGGGGAATTCACGTCAAAGAAGTTCTTGGCATTCCTAAACCAACAAGGTATAAAAAAAATTTGACTGCTCCCTACACACCCCAAAAGAATGGTATTCTTGAGAAATGTAATCACACTGAGATGGATATGGCTTGTTGTATGTTATCAATAGTGAAGGTGGATAATCACTCTTGGGTAGAAGCAGTTGAAACTACTATTTATCTTCTCAATTAGGCACCAAAAAAACTATTAAGGGATAAAATGTTAGAAGAGATATGGAGTGGTAGAAAGCCTTCAATTTCTTATTTATGTGTGTTTGGTTACATAGCTTATATGCATATACCAGTGAAGAAGAGGAAGAAACTCGAGTCAAAAACACTCTCGTGCATCCTATTAGGATACAACACTAGCTCGAAGGCATATCAACTCAAGGGACCAAAAATGAGGAAAATCTATGAGAGCAAAGATGTGGTGTTCGACAAGTCATCTTTTGACATAATAGTATAGAATGACGGATCAACACCAATCACCTTTCACAAATTACATCCTAAGTCAGATAATGAGGAAACTCTAGAGCCACAAGGAGAGTTGTATTTTGATCTTGGATAACTAGATCCTCTAGGCGAGAGCTATATGTTGCTTTTGGAGATTTGGAATATCCACTAGATAGTTCTTCACATGTACCAATTATTTCATCACAATAGCAGCAATGTTCCCTTCTAAAGTTAGTACTAGGTAACAACAGAGACACTCATTCATTCAAAGTCAAAATGAGGAGTTAGACTAGGCATGAGGTAAATTTTGCACTCATGATAACAATAGTTGATATCTCAGAACCTGAAAATATTCGTGAAGCTTTAACTCAACCTCATTGGAAAAAATCAATGGATGTTGAGTATGACTCACTCATAAATAATTAGACTTAGGAACTGGTTGATCTGCGTATAGGAAAGAAACCCATAGGCTATAAATGGGTTTTCAAAACAAAATATAAGGCAGACAGATCCATCAATAAATATAAAAGCATGATTAGTGGAAAAGGGATATACTCAGAAAGAGGGCATTGACTATGAAGAAACCTTTGCACCCACTATAAAGATCAAGGCCATCAGAGTTGTTTGGACACTCGTATCACATAATGGATGGTGAATCCAATAGATGGACATCAAAAGTGATTTTCTTAATGGTGATCTAAAGGAAAAAGTATACATGACCCAACTAGAAGGATTTGTTGATGAAAAACATCCTAAGAAGGTATGTCATCTCATCAAATCACTTTATGGACTATAACAAGCTCCTAGGGCATGGTACATCGAAATAGATGATCATCTTTTACAGCATGGTTTTACTCATAGCCCCTCAAATTCTAACTTGTATATAAAGAAGGTTGGAACAAAAATCATCATTCTTATTCTGTATGTAGATGATCTTGTGATCATAGGAAGTTCAGAAGATCAGGGAAATATTGTGAAGAATGATCTCAAAAGATCCTTTGACATGACTGATTTGGGGATACTACACTATTGTCTTGGCTTGGAGATATGGCAGAAATAGAATCACATTTTTATCTCCCAGATCAAATATGCCAAGACACTCTTGGAAAAGTATAGAATGTCATATCGTAAGCCACTTTCAACACCAATGGAGAAAGGCTTACAACTTTCTCGATTCTAGGACTCACCTCAAGTAGATGCAACTCTATCTAGATAGCTCATTGGGAGTCTCATCTACTTGACTTACACCAAACCAAATATATGTTTTGTTGTGAGTTATCTCTTCAACTTTATATAGGAACTGAATAAATGTCACTGGGTTGTAGCAAATCATGTTTTAAGATATGTCTGAGGTACACCTAAGTATGGTATAAAGTACAAAAAGAATAATCAATTCTTCTTATGGAGATATACATACTTGGACTACGTCAGATTTATTGATGACATAAATTCAATGTCAAGATACATATTTCATCTTGGATCTAGACCAATATCATGGATTAGTAAGAAGCAAATAATTATTGCTCTCTCATCTACTGAACCAGAATATTTTTCCATACATGGAGCTATGTGCAAAATGATATGGTTACGTCGCATACTAGCGGATATGGGCTGTGAAGAAAAGAAGCCACCCATCATTCACTGCGACAATCAAGGTGTGTTAAAACTTGTTAAGAATCATGTTTATCATGTAAGGATAAAACACATAGAGGTAGAATGTCACTACATTTGAGAACAAGTTTTAAATCCTCATATCTAGCTCTAGTACTCCCCTACAGATGTACAAATAGCAGATATACTTACCAAATCTCTTGGGAAGGTAAAGTTTGAAATGTTTAGGGAGTACATTTTTAAAAATAATGTAATAAGGGGGGAATGACCATGCAACATGAAATTCTCTAGATTTCTCCAGTGAGTTGACAACATTGTATAGATAAGATAGGTATTATATTATTTTAGAAAGTTTCTAATCACTGATCTTTTTAACAAGTTTGCCTCTTTCTATATATTTCATTTGTAACTCTTTTTTTGAATCAATGAAAATCATTTTATAGTTTCCTAAGAAGTTCAATATCTACATGTGTAATCATTTTGTTAATGAAACTCTAACTACAATTCTAATAACCCCAATAGAAATGCGCTGCTTCTATCAATTATCTTTTAAATTGGTATGTGTATTAACGATCTACAAATCATAGAGCTTAACACTTAATAAATCCACAATTGATATAAGAATTACAAAAAGATAAAGTTTTACCTTTATTACTATATCATATTTGAAGTCATTACATGCATAGAGGATCTCATCACTTTTTATATACAACTAGTTTGAAAAATTGAAGAGTTGAAAAAGAATATTAAAAAAAAAGGAAGAAAAACTATTTTACTTGTTAGAAGACCAAAATATAAATTTTTAATATCATAAACTTTTTTTTGTTATACTACAAAATATATCATATATACATTCATATACTAATGATATTGTGCTATTCTAAATTTTAAATATTATTAATTGTATTAAATGAAATACAAATTAATATATAAAAAAATTATATTAAATTTATTTTCATGAACAAAAAATATTTATATTTAACTATTAAAATTATTAATTTATTTTATTTTATAATTTTATATTATTAATTATATTTGTATTACTTCTAAATCAATTTATCCTTTTATACTTTCACACTTTTGAAAAATAAATAATTAAATTTGTTCGTAAAATTTTACTATTTTACATCATTTATCATTATGCTACAACCCATTTAATATTTTTTTATTTCTTTAAAATATATATAATTAATTAAAGCACTTACCAAAAAAAAATTCGAGGACACTTTCTACTAGTTTGTCTTCATCTTGCAATTTTTGGCACATGGAGAATGAAACTTAATCTGTCTTTATATTTTATATATTACAACTATTAACTTATTTTATTTATATTTTAATATTATTAATTATATTTTATTAACTTCTAAATTGATTTATCCTTTTTATACTTTCGCACTTTTGACAAATAAATAATTAAAATTGTTTCTAGGATTTTACTATTTTACATCATTTACCATTACTCTACAACCCATTAAATATTTTATTTTATAATTTTTATTTGTTTAAAAAACATATAATTAATTAAAGTACTTGTAAAAATTTTGTTGTAAGACACTTTCTATTACTTTGTCTTCATTTTCATTTTGTGATTGTTGGCTCAAGTCCAGTTGTTTGTTGGGCATGGGTTGCTTATTGGTTGTTTATTTTATTTGGTCCTTTTATTAACTTCCTACTTTGTTATGGTATTGTTGTATTTTTGTGAAGACATAAATTTGTATGAAGACTCTATATTTCTGCTTGGTCTCTTGCAGTAAGTTGTTTTGTCCTTTTGGTAAGTTATGGTTTAGCTACCTATTAGTTGTTTAGTCCTTTATAAGCCATCTATTTTGGCATTTCATTCAAACTTCATCGTTATGTCTTTTATACTCATGTTTTCATGTCCTCCTAAAATATGTGTTTTTACTCTATCTAATAAAGCATTCTAATATTATAAAAATATTTATTTGTGTCCAATAATAATCATAATGTGTTAAAGAGATTTTAATAAAATAACATTTCAGATATATGCTACTTTAATTTATTATAGGTAATGTCTAGTTTTTTTAATATAGTATTAATTTTTATTTTATTTTATTTTTACTAATTAATAATGTTTATCCTAAGTTAATAGTTGAGAATTTATAGTGGTTAGAATTTGAATTATTAATTGGAGATAGTTTTATCAATTCCATATTTTTGTCAACATTTCTAACCATCATGTAGGCTCATTACTGGGGCAAATACAATGTTAAGAAGATTTAGCTTATTTGAATAGCATAAATACATAAAAATGTTGAAATAGTCCATTGAAGTTGACTTAATTATTTTTCATTAAAGGAAGCCATGTACAATTAATTAATAAATCCATCATCTTGATTTAAACAATTATTATTTTTAATGATTTCAATGGCCTCCCTTATTCTTATTTTAAACTTATTATTCATTGTTGCCAAGATTTTTGAGCTGACAAAGTTAATAAGATATTTGGTAGCATGTTAATGCTTCACCAATGTTAGTTTGTGATTTTTAATATATTGACAATTCATCCAATGCTCTTTGATTCTTGTACTAATTGATCAACCGATTTCACCACTGTATGATTCACCATAGGCACATGAAAATTGATAATCTCCTTTAAACTAGTTTGGGTCACTAGCATCTTTGACATAATTAATGAAATTTTTAAATCTATTTAGAAGTGATAAATTATGTTAATATTCTTCTTCTTTAAATGTTTGGCTATTTTATATATAACTCCTTAGATGTAAGATACAAGCACCTTTTGTTTTCCTATGCAATCCTCCTTAGTTGACATTCGAGTTCTTATTTGATTTCGCTAGTCTCTTGTGAAAGTCTTATTGATTTGTAATGTCAAATATCCATTGCTCTTAAAGTCTTGACATAAATGATCATTTTCTTATTCAAGGTGGTCAATATCCAAAATCCTCAAAGCTCTAGTTATTAGAGTATTTAGAACACCCGTTTTGTGATGCAGATGGTGGTGGGAATTTACTTATAAATTTTGGTTTGTTTGTGTTTTCTACCAGTTGGAAGGGGCAGGGTGGGAGAAGAAATCATTGAAAATAATAATTTATTTAAATCGATGGTTAAGTTGGCTTCAATAAACTTTTTCAACATTTTTATATATTTATACTATTTGAATGAGATAGATCTTCTTTGCATCATATTTGACCTAACGATGAATCTATGTGATAACTCGAAACATTGACAACACTATGAAACCAATCATAATATTTCTAATTAATAATGCTAATATTTATTCTACTTTTCATTTAGTGGAACTATACTAATAGGTCACTTGATCTTTTCTAAATATGAGTTTTATTTTCTTATATTTAACAAATTATATAAAACATAATCCCATAAAATTCTTTCTTAAATTTATTAATTTATAATTATTAAATATTTATTTACAATTTTCACTTAATTTACAATTATTACATACATAATACAAAATTATAAAAAGTTTGGAATCAACATTTTTAACCTAAAATCAATTTAATAACTTTTTCCAAATAATGCATTTTGAATTTTTATATTTAAATTCGATTTAAAAAGAGCATTGTCTTTGTTTAAATATATTGTTGAAAAATATTAAATGAAAAAAAAAAAAAAAAAATGCCCTTATATAAATGAAAGCTCACATGATAAATATTGTCCGTATATAAATTATTATCAACATGATTTATCTTTATCCGTACATAAATTACTGCCCACTTGATAGATTAATTACCCATATATTCATTGCTTAAATCGTTGATTTAAAAAATATATATATGGTGCATAGTTTTTCCAAAGTGCGCTTTTCCGGAGGTCCACACGAATTCCACACGGGTGTCATTAGCACTCAAGATAAGATTTTCTATTAATGCGCGCTCATTGTCGCCATTTTACATCCTGTTCAATCTGAATAAATCTCATCGTCACACGTTCGAATCTTAGCAAACTCTGTCCACATTAAAATATCAATAAAATATATAGATTACACATCAATGAGGGATTCAATATATGTCAAAAAGTAGATTTGACACAACTGAAGAAAAATTATCGATAAGTTTAACGGGGATCCTTTCAAGAAATAATTTATATTTGCCCTTTCACCTTTGTACACAAATATGGTCAAAATCTTACATCTTTTGCGTCATTATAACACATAAGAATTTTATGGAAATGGATTCAGAAGTGACGCAAAGCCAACTTCGCTACCCCCCGCACAGATTCAAGCTGTGGCCGCCAGGTTTGTGGAAGAAGAATTCCGGCGGTCGTCGCAAGACGAAATGGCGGTTTCTTGATCCAAATCTGAGCCGCATATTTAAAGGCCGAAGATTTTGGAGGAACATAAAAGAGGTGTGTTCGATTCCCATCTTCAATGTCCGGAGAGCTTCGGGCACTCAAGAATTTAGAAAATTTATAGATTCACGTTAATTGACGACGTTTCTGCCGCACCCGCCCGTCGCAAAAATCTGGAATATTAGGTAAACTAGATCTCTATGCGGTGCATTTGATTATGATAACAATGATAAAAATTAAAGAAGTTATTTGTATGAGTAGAAATAAATTATATATTAATATGTTAAATATATATATATATATATATTTGAAATTTAAAAAATATATTTATAAAAAAATATAATTACTTTAAAAATATATATTTTAAATTTTTTTAACATTATATTATTATATTTAATATTAATATTTTTAAACATTATATTTCTATATTAAAAATATTGATTAATGTGCATAAATAAATATAATATCAAATTATTAATTTATAATATATATTAAAATATTTAATCTTGATAAAGTTATTATTATAATATATTAATAATATTAAACATAAACAAATTATACAAGACAAGTTTATTGTGTGTAAGGTTTGAATAATAAAATATTAAGCAGAATAAACGATTTTATTTTTTTCACTAAAAAAAATAATTTAATTTTTATATTATATAAAATATCATGGAAGTTAATATGAAAAGTAAAAACTAATAGTATTATGTTACTAAGGTGGTAACAATTTTCAAGGTGAGACGAAAATTATGAATCTTATAAAATAAATGAAAATACAATTTTATAAAATAAATTAATTTTTTATTTTAAATTAATAAAAGATAAAATAACTTTTTTAAAAGAAAATTTTGTTCTTTAAAAATTATATCGGTTGAGCAAGATAAAGTATAGTTTGATACATTAATATCATTGAATTATATAAATTTAATTAAAATAATTTTATTTTAAAAGTGATAATATTTATGTTGGTATGATAGTTTGTTTTCATATTTTTTCCATTATTTTTTTTACAAATTAAAATTAATTTATAATTTTTATTTTTTTCTACTTTAAAAAATATTAAGTTGTGGCTATGGTAGGGGCATTGAAATTTTTTTTGGCATTATTTAAAACATTTAATACTTTTTATTATTAATTTAATGAAGTCATGAATCTTTAAATATTTATTTTAGATTTTTTTATTTTTTTACAACATTTAAATGCATGTATATATGTATGTAAATAAAATATTTCTATGGTGGTTGGGTGGGAATTTTTAATTATTTTTATAATAAAAACTATCATCAACAATACTTGATACACCTTTGAGGAAATAGGTGACACATGTTCACAAGGCCCTTGAGTCTCAAGAGGTGATTCCTCTCCATACAAACACCCTGAATATTCCTAAGGAGAAGAATATGTAAGTTGCTCATGCCCTTGTGGGTTCAAAAATAAATCTTTGCATCCCTAGCTTGGGAGATTCTGAAGATAGATAAGATTGGATAGTTATTCGTAAAAAGAAAAAATGATGATTCCTTAAGGTTTCTGGTTCTCCCTTTAGTACTCTTTGTGCCTTTATAAGGGTCAGCGTGGGAGGACCATAGGGGTTGTAAGACTAAATATGGGGGAAAGAAGGCTCTAGATTGGCTAGGCTAGTTAGTGTGGCTCCCCTAGTGACTATGAGGAGTGGTTAGTGGCATGAATAATGGAGCCTATTTTGGGGTTTTAGTTCTTGGAGAATGGGTGTTCAGGATTTGTGGCCTGGGTGTTTGGTTATGTTTCATGGTGTTATATGATTTCTTGTTGGGTTGTATTGTCTTTTGGCTGGTGGTTCGAGGTTTATGGTTAGGTGGATGTTATTCACTTCTTGGCACATCATGGATTTTTATCTAATGCATTCAGGGTTATCCACATAAAGTTTATTAAGAATTTTAGTAGTCTAGTTTTACCAATAAGAAATTTTATGAAAGGAAAATTATTTGCATGGATAAGGGAAGAAACAAAAAGCTATGAGTTTGTAAAGAAGAAAATTATAGGAAAGTCTATTTTAGCATTCCCAGATTTTAGCAAAGCATTTGAGGTTGATTGTTATGCTTCATTTGTGGGAATTGGTGTTGTGTTGAATCAAGAAAGGAAGCCAATAACATATTTAGTGATAAATTGAACAAGGTAAGAATAAAGTATTCTATGTATGATGTTGAATTTTATGAAATTTTAAAAGCATTATGACATTTGAGGCATTAGCTAGTGCCTAAGGAGTTTACCTTATTTACTGATCATGAATATTTGAAGTATGTAAACACTAAAAATAAGGTAAATAATAGGCATGAAAGTGGGTGTATTTCTTGTAGGGTTATACTTTGTCAAAATCAACAAGTGGGAGAAGACATAAAGAAATCCCATTCCAAATCTTGTCATTACAATGGCATAAGTAGATTGAGAGATCTAACATAACTGACAAAAAATAGATAAAAATAAAGTAATACTAACACACATTATTAAATGCAAGGAAAACCTTTGGTGATGATAGTCATGCAAAAAAAAAATAATGATCCTTTTAGAAATATTATAGAATGATGAAATGAACTACAATAAAGCATTCTAAAACATAAGATCTTAGGTGTTAGCATAATATCATATTCATAAAAACAAGAATATAAAATAATAGACTTATATATTGATTACAAAGAGCAGCTCTTTCATATATTACGTCTCCATAACTTATATTGAAAATACAATGAATAAGTATTGTATGTATAGGCAAGGAAGATCAATCATAACTAAGAAATAAAGATGAGTGATGAATCCTAACTAAAATATGAAGCCAAAGATCAAACATAACTAATAGATAGCTATTCTTTAAGGATAAAAATAACTAAAAATTATTCCCATAATATCTAAGATATAAATATATAATATCTCATAATATCTCAAATGAGATAAATGAAATATCCACACACAAGTGGGTGGGAATAAATAAATACCTAGGTGAACATGAGATAAGGTAGGTCACCTACTCTAAGACCCACCTCAAGTGAAGCTAGGGGATGAAACTAAAGTGGCATATCTATAATATGAGACCTGACAATAAGGCCTGATTAGGTACTCATGTATAATATATCCATGAAGCAGACTCTCATAAAGTGAAAAAATAGAGAAAACCCATAGAAAAATAAACCTCCCTCCTAGAAAGAGAGAAAAGAAGGAAGAAAGGACTTCATATGGAATTTATGTGATTGGAAAACATTATTCATGAGACACTATTCACTAGCACTATTCATGAGTAATATTAACTATTGATTTGGCCGCCAATCACATGAATGGATTCACCAATCAATACACCTCTTAATTTCTCTCATAACACACATGAGTTAAACTCATAAAATTCAACTTATTCTCATTAATCATCAAATAATCCTCACATACATAACCAACATTTCAACCAACTTTCTATCAACACTCAATACATAACTTGGCCACATGCCAAGGAGGATCCAAAGGATTCTCTCAAAGACTAATCCAAAATTCACCTACCTAAGCCAAGAATGGATACATTCACTTATAGAAAAGTATGAGGAAATAAAGGAGACGAATCAACAACTATGCCCCACATCCCACATGGGTGAGAATAGATAAATAAGAAAAGTCCAATGGAATGATATGTCATGTTATCCACTTAAAGTGATCATTGCTAAAGACAAATACTTCATCACCAAAGTTGGTTCCACCCTTCATATGTGAAACACTATGGATGAATATTGAAAGACAAGTCACATGTGCAAGGTTAAAAAAGAATAACATCTTATTTACACAAGCTAGGCCACCTTTATGTGCCTTATTCAAAAGGAAATGCCTATGGATGAAGAGATTAACAAAATAATGTTATAATTTTCCATGATGGAATCTTTAAAGGATGTTTTTCTACAAGTTAATTCACATATGGAAGAACATGATGGTGCACTATTAACTAAGGATTACACATTTTTTTATGAAGAATCTTTAGATATGGAGGATGTGCAAGTGAGTGCACATAAAAATAATGTGGATGAATATTTTATATCCATGAAAGAGGATCCACAAATGGTGATGATATATGATGTGGAAGATGATCCAATAGGTGCTTGGATGATGGATGAAGAACCTAGGTGGGATTTGTATGGAGGTTGATGGATAGTAGTGGGATAGAGCTAACTTGGAAGAAAGAGATGCATGCTAGAGCATCTTGGTGGAGGAGGACAATTTTGGATGGCAGATTTGATCCCATAAGTATGATTTTGGGTGGGTGTGATCCCATGAGTATTTATGGTGGGTTAGAGCCCATATATGCATCTATTGGTCTATGGATGAGATTTTGGTAGAGGATAGTTTCAAGGCTGGTACATAGATGCTGGAAGTGGATATATAAAAAATATATATATGGGTGCACTAGTGTCGTGGAAGGGGATGTCATGGTCATTAACCATAGTGACCAAAAGAGTTGTTCTACCACTTACCCCTTCTATGTGATCTTGCAATCACATTATCTACCTCGAGTGTCTGATGTAGGAGTATCCAAGGGTTTAAAAAATCTTACATCACCTAAAAATAGAGTGGTATATTTATTCTTTTTTTTAAGAATAAATGGTAGGGATACAATCTATGAAAATTGAAGTAGTTGAGTTGTTTTCCACGAGAGGAAAATAATACAGTAGGAAAACACTATTTATGATTACTATTCATTGATGATGTGGTAGACACTATTCATTCTAGTGAGTTGTCACAATAGTATTCTTGATTGCATAGGTGTCATGGGTTAAATTTATCATCTAGGGACAAGAAAGAGTGGACAAAAGGCACATGGAGGTGACCTACCTTGTCTAAATAAGATGCTCTTCCTTTTTAAAGTTGCACATATGACTTATCTTTCATTATTCATCAAAAAGTGTTTCACATGTGAAGGGTAAAACCTACTTGGGTGATGGACTATTTGTCTTTAACAATGTTCACTTCAATTGGAAAGCATGGCATATCATTACCTTGGAATTTTCTTCCATGTCATGTTTTATCCCATGTGGGATGTGGGATATAGTTGTTATTTTGTCTCCCTCCTTTCCTCATACTTTTCTATAAATAAATGTATCCATTCTTGGCTTGGGTAAGCAAATATTGGAGTAGGATAAGAGAGAATCCTTTGGTGCCTCCTTGGAATGTGTCTAAGTTATTTATTGAGTGTTGAGAGAAAGCTTTTTGAAGCTTTGATTATGTATGTTCAGATTATTTGATAATTAATGAGAATATGTTAAATTTTGAGTTGAATTCATGTGTGACATGAGAGAAATTGAGAGGTATATATATTGGTGAATCCATTCATGTGGTTTGAATCCACATGAGGAAACCCCCCTAAGGATAGCTTTATTCACCCCACAAAAAGATCAATACTATATATGTTGTGTAGATGGAAAGGATGTATGAAGACATATCCATATGAGTTGAAAGAGTCCCATGTACACCAACCATGGGTTCTATATGTAGGAATACAATCTAATTGATGTATGTGATCATGATGTCCCAAAGATACATCAACTGTAAAAACATTGATGTTTTGGTGATATTGCCAAATAATAGGCCTAATAGTACATATAATACTTTGTAAGTCACTATAAAGAAATCTATCGGTATATCCCATAGAGTCGAGTGTGTAAGACCCAAAAATAAGAGTATATGTCCCATAGAAACCAAGCATGTGATCAACAAGATCCATCATATAAAAAGTAGTAATAGAAGTAGTAGGAGCGACAATAAGATCTAAATTAGAATGCACAACAATAATAGGTTCCTCATGAAAATTACTATCTAAATACATATCCTTAAAAATAAGAGGAGTAGCTGATGAAGGAAAAACAACTGTGGTAAAATAATCATCATCATCGGTAAGTCCTAGTGGTGTCTCATCCAGATATCCAAAAGTGATGGTAGAGATTCCATATCCTCAATAATCATGTCTCTTGATCAATGAAATAAATAAGAGAAGTACAAACTATATGAGAAATAATAGGTGCCTCATGTTAAAAAGCATCATAAGACCAGTCCACACTAACAAGATAAATGATGTCTATGTCATCATTAAAAAATAAATCCTCACTGACAAAAGGATAAGGAAGTATAGAAGAAGGATATGGAATATAAATGGGTTCAAAATACCTAGAAAACTCAATATCCTTCCCAAATAACGATACAAAGCTATCCCAAATAAGGATACAAAGCTATCCCAAACTTTCTTGGGTGTTGTGACACATGTGACATAGGACTGTACAGTGTTTGAAACACATAGGATAATCAAGAAAAGATATCCATCTTTCATGGATGCATTCCAAGCAATACCTTCCTCATCTAAAATGTTGGGAATGACGCCAATCACCATTCTCTATAAGCATGTTTTTTTTTTAGTATATTTTCATTTTAATCTTCCAAATGTTGTAATGTGAGGCATTTAGAGGATCAAATAAGTGGGAATCCATTTTCAATAAATAATAATAAATTTATGAAGAAGAATAAGAAATCTCTTGAATAAATAAATCTCCCGTTGATAATTTAACATCTCCCAATGAAATTAATGAGCATCCTAAAATTTGGTACATTATAATTTAGTGGGTTTTACTAAATAAATTACACCAATAGATTCGGTATAAAAAATATATACTTTTTTTAAAAACAACACTCAATTTCAAGTTGTCGATTAAAAGATATAGTTAATACATATTTCTCATCATAAATGGGTAAAAAAAATAAACATGGCACTATAAATTAAAATAATGTGAGAAAAAAATAACATCACCTTCCAACCACTCATTGGAACTAGAATTTAACCATGGACATCTTCAAGCCTACAAAATTGAAAAATAATCTTCTCATAATATTTTTTTTATTGACAAAACAATAAAAATTTATGAGAAATTATCTCCTATTATATTATTTTTGTTTATAGTAGTAGTTAGTAAAATTGTGATAACATTTTTATTTCTCAATTAAATTATTATTATTATTATTATTATTTTGGAAAGATAAATCTAAGGTGCACAAAACCCATAAATTTTTTGGTGCTATTGTATATAGTTAGAAAATAGTTTTGTAGAAGAAAAGAGGTGCTTATTTTTAATGAAAAAATGATGATCTTCCCTTGCAAATGACATATCAAGAATTATTAGACACCATATATGCAATGGATAACTAATATTTTCTCCATGAATCTCCAACAAATATGCCTGTAATAGAAAACATAAAGATCTTCTTACCAAACCTGGATATATGAAATTAAAAAAATGCCCTTGTATAAAACTCATAAATGGATGAACACAACACCTAAAGGCTCTAGTACCATAAAAGGATTGAAAAATAAATCATTCCAAGCCAAAATATTTTAGGTGTTATCATGGCATCACATTCATAAAAATAAGTATATGAAATAATAAACTTATCTATTGATTGTAAAGAGCAGCCATATCATATATTACATCTCTAGATGTTCTTTTGTGAATAAAATGAATAAGTCTTACAAATATAGGAAAGGAAGATCAATCTTAACTAAGATATCAATCTAAGTGTTCAATCCTAACAAAGAGATAAAGTTATAGATCAAGCATAACTAAGAGATAAATATCCCTAAAGGATATAAACAACTAGAAATTATCTCCATAATATATAAGAGATAAATATATACTATCTCATAATATCTAAAATAAGATAAATGAAATATACACACATAAGTGGGTGGGAATAAATAAATACCTAGATGAAGATGAGCTAAGGTAAATAACCTACTCTAATAAATGGAAGATGTAACTATTGAAGGAACATTGATTTAGAAAATACAAGGATATCAGACAAAGAGAAGAGACACTTTAAAGATAAAGGATAATAGACAACTGTTATATGACTAGAAATGACCTGAGTAGTGTTTTGATTGGCCCCAATCTTGCTTTTATGGTTTATATGCATGTAAAACCTCCATTTTTAAAAATTATTACAAGCTTTATGTGTAAATTTTATTTAATTCCATTATTAATGGATGAAATTTGGTTTATGATCTTTGATCCAATTTTATATTACTAGCAACCTCATTTATGGATTTGTGCATTTATAAAAAGTGGTTAGACTATTTATAATTTATGTTATTTTTATTCTTATTATTTTATTTATTTTCCAATTGTTTGTGATTTTTAATCATATTATTTTATTTATTTTCCATTTTCTTTATGGAGTGAAGTTCATGTGCTTTTTAACTTTAGACACTTTTTTTCATAATTGATGATAAGTCAATTCAAGATTAAAGTATAAGTCAAGCCTTGGCATGATAATTTAAATAAATAATGATCACATAGTGATTAATCCCTACATTTTTATTGAATAGCATGTTACATTTGATATTTTTGAAGTGTCATCATAAGTTTTTAGGTTGGTGATTTTAGTTTGGTGGAAACTAATAGTCCAACTTATAGGTTCTCAACTAGAAAGTGTCACTTGACAATCCACATGCTCAAAACATGGTTAAAATTGGGAAGTGTTGGAGTGAAAAAAAGTGTGGGCATATAAGTCTATGAACAAGTTTAAGTGAGGTGTGTAGGACTGTGATCTAAGCAGTACATAACAGAGTGTGCAAGTTACGATCAACAGTAATGTATGTGCATAAGTCTGTGAACAAGTGTGGGACTTATGCATAAGAGTGTAAAAAATATTCATGTACAGGAGTGCATAGGATTGAAAAGAAGGTGTTAGCTATGTAAAAATAAATAATTTAGGATATTATTCTATAGTACTAGAGTTGTGGACAAATTATTTTCCCTTTCTTGAAGAGCAATTATCTCCATTGCATTAGTGTGTAACTAAGAGAATTGTACTTGAAGTTATTGAGAGTGGTATCACTTAGCTTTATTAATGTATTATGAAATGTAAAATATGTAGAGAAGTTGATGTATACCATGGTGGGTGTATGTTTGATACTTTAATGATCTTGTCCTTCATTGTGGGGTGCAAGAATATAGGATTGAGGTCAAAATCATGATGTGTCACTACTAGCTCAATAAGTGGTATAGTGAAAATAATGAGAATTTACATGTTGAATATTGGGTGCATGCCTATGCATAAAGGTAGATCAAGAATGAAGGCATTCTCCCCAGCATCACACAGAATAGTGTAATGACCATAATGTAGATGCTTGATATTCCTTTGTGGACCTTTGAATTTTCATGTTAAAGACTAGGTACATGCCCAAGTATAGAGGTAGATAAACAATGAATGCATTCCCACCAGTTGTGCACAAAACGGTTCAAGGACCATAATTCATAGGCTTGATCTTCATGTGTGGACCTTTTAAGTGCTCCTTATGAAGGTACAATAAAATAATATTTCCATCTTAGAATGCATGAGGTGTCCAATGTGCATCATGGTTTTCCTTTTAATTTACATGTGTGTGAGAGAGAATCTATTAAACCTATTGATGAATAGATTGTATGTGACCCAAAACCTTCTTGGATTTATTTATTTCCAATTCCTATGTTCGTGACTTAGCTTCAAATGGTGCAAAGTAGGAGATTTATAGAGCTGCATAAGGTTCAAACCTAAGACATAACTTAAAGGGACTATGACCCATATAACTATGCATATATTTATTGTAGGTATATTGAATTTATATGATATTATCATCCCAAGTACAAGTATGTGCATATTTATATATTAATATAAGATGAATAAATTTGTGATTGAATAATTCATTTTTTCCATTTATGTATGGATGAAAATCCATCAATCTATCAAGTTTAATGAACCCAAAAACTAACAAGAACAAGAAAATTACCAATAGGCTAAAATCTTGAAACAATACTCAGAATTGATTCGTATTGATTTCATGAAATAATTATAAACCCAAACCATGATTAAATAACCCCAAACTCAAAAATTAGAGTCTACATGCAAAATTCGATAAAAAACTAAAATATGAAAAAAAAATGTTTATTTTTAATAGCCATTATTTATAGTAAGTTTCGCATGTAAGAGCATGTAGTTCTAAAAATATCTAGAAATAACCTAAATAATAAAAATATCTTATAAAATAAAATTCACTTGAAGTTGAATTATGGTTCTAAAAATATACAATTTCTAAAAATAGAAAATTCTTGAAAAAATCATTAAACATTAATTTTGAACCCTCCTATGATCATGTTTGGTCTCTTAAAAATATCAAAATTGAATCTAAGTGGATAGACAAGCTTAGGGTATGATCAAACTTTTTGATATGATCATTTTGGCATGTGGAAGAGCTGAAATGGAGTTATGAATCAAAAGTTATGGCCTCTAGAAGGTTGGCCTATTTTTTCTACATCATTCTCCTCTGGTTGAAAACAATTCAGCTCCTACTAGTTGGTCTGATTATAATGCTAATATTTATCTTTATCAATCTTATTTATATCCCATTATATAATATAAGTGTTGTCTTCTTGCTGTAATGCTTCCCACTGTACCAAATACCTGTTATAATTCCCTTGCATTATGATCACTATCTTCATATCCAAAACCTGCACTATTTTTTTTTTCTTCTTTGGAGCTTGTTTCTCCCAATTTAATTCCTCATCTTTGTCATCTTCACCATCTTCTCAATGGAACTCATATAAATCTATAACATTAAATACTGAATATATATCAAAATTTTGTGGTAAACTTACTTCATAAGCATTGTCATTGATTTTCTTCATAATTTTGCATGGTCCAATTTTTTTGTACTTTAGTTTATTGTATGTGCCTTTTGGAAACCTCTCTTTCCTTAAGTAAACCATTACCAACTCTCCTTCTCCAAACACATTAGATCTTCTTTTGACATCTAATATTAGCTTTATATTTCTCATTACTTTCCTATAACTTTCTTCTTACTCCTTACAACTACTGCATATGCTCTGCAAATGCTTCTGCATCATCACTAATTTGATCTATAATTGGAAATTGTACCAAATCTAAAATACCCACAGGATTTCTCCCATAAATAATTTGAAAAGGTGACTTTATTTTTGATCTATTCATTGAACTATTATATGCAAACTTAGCTTGAGATAAAGCCAAGTCCCACTGCTTTGGCTTCTCTCCCACTATGCATCTCAATATATTTCTTGAGCTCCTATTCACAAATTTTGTCTATCCATATATTTGTGGGTAATATGCACTACTGAATTGTATCTTATTACCCATCTTATTCTACAAATTCCTCCAAAAATGACTTAGAAATTTCATGTCCCTATCCTAAGTAATAGTTTTTGGAACACCATGCAATCTCATAAGATCCATAAAAACTACTTTTGCAACTCTAGTGGCATTATTGGTATTCTTGCATGCAATGAAATGAACCATTTTAAAAAATATATCTACAAAAACAACAATCAAATCATTAGCTCTCTGTGTATTTGGTAATCCCAACACAAAACTCATATTCAAATGTATCCATGGTCCTACTAGAACTAGTAATGGCATGTATAGTCTAGTATTTTTTGCATGTCCTTTAGCTACCTAACATATTGTGCACCTTGAAACATACCTTGTCACATATCTCTTCATCTTTGGCCAAAAATACTTCTCCTCCACCAAAGCTATTGTCTTCATCTTACTAAAATGTCTAGCCAATCCACCACTATGTAATTCTCTTATTATACTATCTCATAGAAACCCAACTAGAATGAATAATTATTTCTCTTTAAAGAGATAAACCTCCTATATAAGACACTCATCATGAATAACATCTATCCCACTATTAATAAACTCATGTACTACTCAACTATCTTGCGCAAAATATGGATCATTATCATATAATTATTTAATAGCTTCAAATCCAACTACTTCACTCACTATAGAAGTTAATAATGCTACCCTCCTGCTCAATGCATCAACTACCTAATTCTATTTTTATGATCTATGCTTTAACACAAAAGTATAGACCTGCAACAAAGAAACCCACATTACTTGCCTACTATTCAACTTTTTATGTGTAGTCACATATTTCAAAGCCTCATGATCTATAAATAGGATAAACTCCTTAGTCACCAGGTAATGCCTCCAATGCCTTAATGCTTGTACAATTGCATAAAGTACAAAATCATAAATAGAATACTTTATCCTTACCTCATTCAATTTCTCACTAAAATATGCTATTGGCTTTCCTTCTTGACTAAACCCAACACTAATTCCTACAAATGAAGCATCACAATCAACCTCAAACACTTTTTAAAAATATGGTAATGCTAAAATTAGTCTTTTTGTAATCTTCATCTTCAAAAATTTAAATCTTTTTGTGGTTGCTCTAGTCCATGTAAATTATTTCCCTCACATGTAATTTATTATTGGTGCCACAATAGTACTAAATTTTTTAATAAATTTTCTATGAAAAGCTGCTAAACCATCGAACCCTGTTACCTCTGTAATTATTTTTGGAATAGGCCACTCAACAATCACCTTTATCTTTTCTTCATCCATTTTCAAACCATCTACTAAAACTAAAAATTCTAAAATACCAAACTATTTTGCATAAACCTACACTTCTTCTAATTTGCATACAACTTCTCCTTTCTTAACAAATCCATTACCATTATCGGATGTTGTATGTTTTCTTCTTTAGTCTTATTGAACATCAAAATAAACAACCACAAACTTACCAATGTATTCTATTAGCAATGTATTCATCACCCTCATAAATGTGTTAGGTGCATTAAATAATCCAAATGGAATCACCATCCACTCATGTAAACAATCCCTTGTTTTGAATACAGTTTTCCACTAATCTCCTTAACGAATTCAAATCTAATAATAGCCACTCCTTAGATCAATCTTGGTAAAATATTTTTCTCCTACAATCACATCCATCATATCATCTAAATGAGGCATAATAAACCTATACTTTATTTTAATTTTATTAATTTCTCTAATATCCACACACATTCTCAATCCTCCATCTTTCTTTGGAGTTAGCAATGTTGGTGTTATACATGGAGTCATATGATCCCTTATCACCTTCTTCCTTAGCAATTAAATAGCTTGTTTATTTAATTTTGCATGTTCTATTGGACTCATCTTATAAGCTACTTGATTGGGTAGAGATAATCTTAGAATTAAATAATGTGATGTTGAATATCTCTCTTCAGTGGTAAACCATCTGCTAACTCATCAGGCATAAAATTTACATATTATTTCAACACTCTTGCTACTTTTATTGGTATTGGCACCATTTTTTTCTTCATTCTTTGGTACTAATGCATAACAGTAACCTACTACCTTCATACCTTGGATAAATTATTTAGCAAATAGCATGCTTTATGTCTTCACTTCCTCTTTAAGAGGTAACAAAACTATACCACCTTTCTAAAAAGTGTATGTGTTATTTGCTCCATAATGAACTACTTTTTTGTCAAATTCCCATGGTCTCCCCAATAACACATGGCATGCATCCATCAAAATAACATCACACCATATTTCATCATTATAAGTTTTTCCTATAGAAAACTTGATTAAACACCTTTTATCTACTGTAACCTTAATCCCTTTCTTAAACCATGAAATATGATAAGGGTTACGATGATTTTCATATTAAATATTTATTTTTTCAATTATTTCTTTAGAAACCATATTTTCACAACTACCACCATCTATAATTACTTTGTATACATTTCCACCTAGAGTACATCTTGTTCAAAAAATATTTGATAGTAGCCATGCATCACTACCTTCTTTATCCTACACTTGATCCTTCCTTGTAGTGATCATGGTTCTTCTCATCATGATATTCTCTCCAACTTCACCTGGTGCAACTTCAGTATTCTACTCTTCTATTTCAGCCTCAACTAGATTTACTCTTGGACGACCTTCTTGCCTTCTTTCTTGATCTTAATAGTTTGGATACTCAAATGATTTGTGCCTTTCTTTTCCACATCTATAATAAATATAAGATCTGCATTGATTGAAAAACCATCTTCTAGCACCACCGTAACTTCTTCCTCTTTGAAATCATCTTCCTCTTTGTTGGTATTGAAACCCTTGCCTATTATCATCTTGCCTTTCTGCACCATGTGATGATTAACCTTTATTGGTATTAAATCCAACTCAAGTGGTATTAAACCCACATCATCTCCTTATTAGAGGGGATCCAACTCTTCTTTGACCAGTAGATGTGCTTCTAAAAGTATATCTATTTTATTTTTCTTACGACTTTAAACCTAATTGATAAGCCTCCTTCATGTTAAGTATTCTATGCATGCTTAATTAATCTTGAGTATAAAATTTCAAACCATTTACATACCTTGCATCCATCTGATCTTATGTTTCATAATTCTCCTCTCATATAGAAATATTATAAAATTCATCTGTATACTCTTGTATATTATTGTCTCTTTGCCTTAAATTTTGAAATCTTCTATATAGGGTTTATGCATAATCACTAGAAGAAATTTCTCCCTCAACTTATTTTCCATATGTTTCCATGAATTAGTCTTCTTGTTACCTTTTCTTTGTCTCTCTTTCTGTAGGTGATCCCACCAAGTCATTGTAGGACATTCCAATTTCATGCATTTAAACTTTACCTTCTTATCTTCTCTCATAGTCTTCCACTCGAAGAACATCTCCATGTGATTAATCTCATCTATCAAATCTTCTGGTTTTAAACTACCTCCATAATCAAGAACATCAACTTTTATTCCTTCATTTCTTCATTCTAGAGATCGAACCATCCTCTCTTCCATTGATGGTGATTGTTCTTATTGTTCTCCTTTTTTCTAAACTTTTTCATCATGATCTATGTCTTCCTCATCATCACCTTGTCTTCTCTACTGATTGGTGATAACGTTTGTTAATTATTAAACTTGCCTCTATAGATCTTGTATATTCTAGGTCATCTATGCAACACCTCCTCATCCTCTCACCATTTTTTACTTCTCTAAGATTCAAACTTGCTCTGATACCAGATAATAAACCCAAAAACTAAAAAGAATAAGAAAATTATCAATAGGCTAAGATCTTGAAACAATACTCAAAATTGATTCAAATTTAGTTCTTAAAATAATTACAAACTTGAACCATGCTTAAATAAGCTAAAACTCAAAAATTAGAGTCTACATGCAAAATTTGAAAAAAACTAAAATCTAAACAAATCTTTTTTTAGTAGTCTCTATTTATAGTAAGTTTCGCATGAAAGTGCATGTGACTTTAAAAAAATTCCAAAATAACTTAAATACTAAA
This sequence comes from Torreya grandis, assembly GCA_037957365.1. NCBI lineage: Eukaryota > Viridiplantae > Streptophyta > Pinopsida > Cupressales > Taxaceae > Torreya > Torreya grandis. The sequence goes on from JARHVA010005033.1 coordinate 907,811, forward strand.
ATTAGCTTATAGAATGAAATTCAACTAAATTTGACTTCCGGTTCTAAAAATATACAAATTTTAAAAATAGAAAATTCCCAAAACAATCATTAAACATTAATTTTGGACCCTCATATGGTCACGTTTTAGCCTTCAAAAAATATCAAAATCAAATATAAGTGGACAGAGATGCTTAGGCTAGAATCAAACTCTTTGATACGGTCATTTTGGAACATGGAAGATCTCAAATGGAGTTATGGATGAAAATTTATGGCATCTGAAAGTTTGGCCTATTTTTAATGCATCAAAGTTTCATACCCATCAAATCCCATAATGTTTTCCAAAAATGACTTACAAAATGAGAATCCCAATCAGACACACACACACACACACACACACACACACACACACACACACACACACACACACACACACACACACACTACATTAGATGAAGACATGGAATGTTGTTTCATATTTACTTTCATTTATATATTGGTGACATTATGATAAAACTAACTGAGAATGTCAAAAGTCACAAAAACCATATTTGCATGGATATAAGGTGAGAGTCCATTGATGTAATTCAACACTTTATGTTGTTCACTCAATTTATCTCATAGGCACACAAAGTAGTCATGGAATGAGTTAATATAATATTCCATATACTGATATTTGCACTGGCACAATTTTTTAAACTTGATGTATTCATTTTCAAAGTGATGAATAGGATAGTACTACTCCTTTAATGGGTTGACAAAAGTATTCCAAGATTTGATTGGAATGCACTCTTGTGCACAATATATACTAGAAGGTCTCCCATGAATGGACAACCAAAATTGACATATTCAATACTATGAAGGTGATTATTTCATCATCTATGAAGTGATTGATTCAGAAGTATTCCTCAAGTTATCAAATTAAGGCATCCAATGCTTTAACATTGATCTTGCCTTCAAATAAAGGGATGTCAAGATTGATTTGTAGTTTGAAGGTTATTGATTATTGAAACCATTGTTGATCATTTTATGGAGTTATGGTAGAAGGCATTGGGTTGAGATGTATCATCAACTCATGGAATTGGAAAAATAATTTAGTACATTGTGATTTGAGTGCATTAAAAATAAACCTTTGAACATATGGGGATACCTCATATTGCTTTTCCACGTAAACCATTTTTACATTTGATATGATATTCCTCCTAATATTCTAAAACATACTTTACTAATAGACCCTCTCTCTAATTTCACTTTCAAGTTTATAGGCTTAAAATGTTAGAGTTGATCACTTTGATATCAATGGTCTACACCATGGGAACAAGGACCAAAATTATGACAGACACCAAGTTTGGTTGTGCAAATTGAATGCACAGAGACATATTCACAAAGAACAATCAATACACATTCAATGGAATGAACATATTATCCTATATAAAATGTAATTTCTGTTTAATATGAAATAATAAAGAAAGAAGGTACAATGTGTTATAATGTGTGTGTTACATAATAGATACATAGAGCATGATATATATGTTACATATGTGTATTGAATCAAGCCTTGGGTAGATGTGTATATTACATATTTATACAAGATAAAAATAAAAGAGTACTTATAACTATTATAAGTTAAAAAAAGGTAGTTATAAGTCATTTCACCTTCCTTGTCAGGTGACAGTTGAGCTTCTATGTTGGCAATGACTAATGGTCCAACATAGACTCCTACCTAGAAAGTGCCAACTAATAATCCATGTTATTGAAATAGGTTAACACATGGATGTGTTGGATCAAATAAAAGTGTGGGCATGTGATTCTGTGAATGATTTCCATTAAGGTGTGTAGGACTGTGAGTTAAGCAGTGTGTGGTAGATTACACAAGTATGATTGGGGGTGATCTGAGTACATAAATCTAAAAACAAGTGTGGAACTTATATATAAGAGTGTAAGAAATTTTTTTTCATAGGATTATATATGATTGCATAAAAGGTATGAGCTATGTGCAGATAAAAAATGGAGAAGTCATTCTACTACGTAGGATCTTCACATAAATCACAAGTTCTTTTTATTTCATAACATGTTTGTATTATTTATCGAGTTCCTCAAATTTATCAAAATGTTTCTAGGACCCCTCTTGTTTTTCAACCATATAATTCTTATAAAGTCTATCAAATTTCTTCACTTGCTTATAATCCTTATATTCTTCTTCTTCTTCAAAAAAAAAAAAAAACAACTATTCTAACTTAATTTAATTCAACTTGTATTCCACATCCTAAAATTGCTACCATAATGCATGGTGGCTTGTAAAATCAAATAATTTCTATTTTTCAATATTCTTAAAAGATAAATTGTAGGGTTCACTTCTAGTGATATTATTGTAAACCCTTTAGATTTTGAAGTTTTAGAATATCCATTTCCAATAGATTTTATTGATCCAAATATTTAAGTATAGAGTCTTTATACCTCTTATTTATTTTTACTTAGAATAATTTATTATTGACTAAAATAGTATCAAGGATCTTTAAATATCATTTCTTTGATTGATTATATTGTTTACCATATGGATTTATACATTGTTTTCACAAATATATAATTGATGATTTATCGTCTCATTTTAAATTTAATAATGATCAAAAGTTTATGTTTTTTAAATTATTTCAAATTATACAATAAACCAATGAACACATCAAAGATTATTATTTTTTATTTAAAATTAAGGTTACAAAGATATGTTATAAAACCTCAAAAAATGAAATTCAAAAACTATTTTTATTTAAATTATTATAAAAATATAACATTTAATTTTGTATACTTATTTGGACATTAGTTTTCATTGATGTTAGAGAATAAAAAATCAATTCCTTACATGCATGTGCACTTATATATTCTCCGTAAAAGACGTTAACCTTTAACATAAAAAGCAATAACGATAGAGTTTTAATGCTAATAGAAACAAAGTGAATTTATTTTTATTTAAAAAAAAAAAAAACATCTCAAAGGATTATATTTTCTAATTAAAACGTGAATAACTAATTTACTAAGTTTATGTTTTAAGAGTTTACTTGAAAATAATATAATTACCCTATCTCTCATAAAAGAGTTGGATCTTTAAAGATTTTTTTCTAAATCTTATGACTAATATATTTTTTAATTATTATAGATTTTTAAAATAATTGAAAAATTCTTGTATATTTTAAACATATGATATAATATCTCATCAACAGTAGTCAAATTTAATTAAATACATCAAATAATAAAACATAAATTAATTGTATTTTCACTAAAATATGTTAATCAATTTTTTTTTTAAAATTATATAATAAATAAATTAAATTTTAAAGTGTTAATAAATTATGGAACATAACCACTTTTATTGTGATTGATTCAATTAAGAATATAAATTAATTTACTTTTAAATATAAATTTATATTAAAAAAAATTATATTGCACATATAATTTTTTGATTTATTAATTTTAAATATGTCATTTGTGAGATTTGAATATGCAAATCAATATACTTGTAAATATAAATTTATACCAAAATATCAAATTGGAATGTTTGACTAAACATTTACAATTTATTTATTTATTTTGATTTTGAGAAAAAACCATTCCCCAAAATGTATTCCATAAAAATAATATTACAATAACTTCACGAAATAGAATTATAATACACTTACAATATACTAATAACATATTTAATTATTACACTATTAATTATTATGAATGATGGTATTACAATTAAATGATATACAAATGGCACTAAAATGTATTAATAGTAAATTAACCATATGAATTTGTCTAATAGTGTCTAACATTTATCTTTATATTATATTTGTTAACACAAAGCTAGAAGCACCTCTAAATTTTATCTTGTGTACTTACCAAACTTTGGCCTTATCTTTTTTTACCACCGGGCACACAAGCACCCTTTAGAATGTTTTTTTAAAACCATAAGGGAGGGTTAAGACCAAGTGCACAAACAAAGACTTAGGCATTTGTTATTAATATGGGGTCATAAGACTATATCTCTTGTATCCATGTTTTTAATTTGATTTTTTAATTGAATATATGTTTTATAAGACTAGTTATCTTATAACTATTATTGATATGAGATTATCACAATCTCAATGTTTTTCTTAATTCAGAAGAGTACTTATTTAAACGTTTCATTATTTAAATTATATTGAAAGTAGTTACAATATAATAAAAGTATTGAAAAGAAAAAATATTTTTTAAAAAAGTAATTATATTCATTTTAACATGTTATTTATATATATATATATATATATAGACATATAAATCATGATTTAATTAATTTTTATGAATTAATAATTGATAATGTAAAGCATTATTAATTTTTAAAACTTAAATAAATAGATATAACTTTCACAAATAAAATTTGAATAAAAATAACATATTACAATATATCAAATCAAATAACTAACAAATTAAATGAATACCAAATACATTATTTTTAAATAATAATCTAACTTAATTTTAGACTTCAATTTAAATTCAAACCAAAAGAAAAAAAAAAAAAAAAGTCTCCTGCATAAATTAAATATTCAAAACAAAATCAATGGGATGAAAAGATCATATTTATATAACTAATGCTTATGCGGCTTTACGCACCCCTTCACTTCGAACCCTCTGCCTTGTGTCTGGGCAGAGAAACGAAGGATTTTATATTTGTTCCAGTGACATGGCCATCGTTATAGGTCATCATCGTACGAATCCTTTCGGCATTAGATCTGATATGTATGCCTGTCTCTTCCACCATTACAGCGCGAACAGCATTAGTGATATCTTCCTTGTTAAAATAACCGTCCTCCTCATTCCTCCTGACCTCCACACCCACCTTCAGATCAACGGCAACTAACTTTGCACTAATGCCCTGATCGTGCTCAATCGGAAGAGCTATAGGAGGCACACTGAATCTAAAGCCTTCCGTTATGGAATTCCACCCGCAATGTGTGAGAAAAGATCCCGTGGAAGGATGGCTCAAAATATGCAATTGAGGTGCCCAATCAGTTACCACCACTCATTTTTCAAGCGTGCGAGTTACAAAGCCTTGGGGCAACTCGACAGCCATGTCGGGGAGAAAAACACAGAGAAATGGGACTTCACTTTCTTCTAACTCCACAGAGAGGGCAGCGAGCTCTTGGCCAGTGAGAGTACATTGGCTGCCCAAGGCCACCAACACCACCGAACGAGGCCCCTTTCCATCCAGCCAGGCTAAGAATAGGTCAGCAAGAGGCCGTGGCGGGAGACTGGGCATCAATATTCCCACTGAAACCATGGGCCGCCCGGTGGTTCTCTGTAAATACTACGCACGTATTAAACACAACCACTCAGCTCCCCTCCGTAAACATTGCGCACCGCTCTGCAGGACTGATGTTTCCTTCCTTCTTTTGCTGAAGGTAGATTAACTTCTGCGCTTCATAGAGTGGATGGCGGATGAGTGGTGAGGGGTAACCAGGCGGCGAGACAGTCAGATCTTGGATTGTTATGCTCTTCTCTAGTGCGGCGGCTTCTTGGCCTATAAGGAATCCTGCATGGACGGCAGATGTTGTGACGAAAAATATGGTGGGGATGCCCAGCTTTGCGGCAATGCCAGAAGCGTAGTACTGCATCATATCGTGGATTACAAAATCTGGTGAAAACCGTTGCAGGAGCGATTCGAATTTCTTCTCCCAGCCGTCCATGGCTTCTACGAGCAGCTGCAATGACCCTCCTCGATTTAAATCTGCAGTGGATTGCACTCCGTTAGGCAGGCCCTCAACATAGGGTAACGGTAGCTCCACCAGATCGATTCCCGGCGGCGGGATCCGTTGCTTAATCCGTGTAATATTAAGGGGAGTGGATACGAAGGAAATTTTGAGGCCATGGCAGTCGAGCTTCTTTGCCAACTGTAGAAAGGGATTTATGTAGCCGAATCCGAGCCATGGGACCTTCAAAACATGAATCTGTTTCTCCTCCATATTCTTCAAATCAAATTGTAAGCCAGCAACTCAATGAAGCAAGCCGTGAAAAAAAATCGTGGGGAAATGCCTTCCCTCACATTATAGAAGGGAATATATTAAATACACTTCAACAATGATGAAAAGTCAATGTGAGGTATAATTAATTCATTTGCATAAGGGCTGTGTGTCAAGCTACGGATCACATATCGTGAGGTTACTTTTGCCTCGTCAATTCTCGACTTGCAAGGGAAGGAAATCAATGGAATTTTTTATTATTCAAATGGGTTTGACAGAATAGTTCTCGTAGGTTTTTTACTTTGTTCGTTTTTATTATAATATATTTTTATCTCATTAAAGTTTAGTAAAGTTTAGTTCTGAGTAAGTGAGATTTTTGGGATGTAGGTTTTGAATTGTTGATTTCAAATTGGAAAGTATTTAGTTGTAGGTTTCGAAGAGATGATTTCAAATTGGAAAGCATTTAACTGCATGTTAAATGTACAATTGACTACATCCAAATAAATAATAATTTAATTAAAACAATTTAAAATATCATAAATATTTTAATTCTCAAACTACAATAAATATTTATAAATAACTATCAATAATTATAGATACCACACAAACTTATTTTATTTATAATAGAAATAATTATGAATAAGATTTTATATTTAATATTGAATATTAAAAGTGAATATAACATTCTCTATTTAAACATTTAATATTGAGGAGTTGAGTTGGAGTATATATTTAACTTTTACCAATTAATAGATATAATATAATTTCAAAAGTAATGTTGTTAACAAATTTTATAAGGAAAGTGATGGTTTCATTTGAGTTATGATATTTTATTGGCTTTCTACAAATTTATATGTTAGATAATTTAATTATATCTAACATACAATTTTATATTATGTTTAATTACTAGTTATAAAATTGTATAGTTTTAAGATAATTATGTAAATGTCAATTATCACTTCTTATTGACATGTTTCTTTATGTTTTTAACTATTCTTTTATTATTTTCTTCTTTTTTCTTCTCTTTTCTTTTTCTTTCTCCTCTTTTACATGTTTTATTAAGTTATGGGCATATTAGAAGTCACTTTATGGTGTAAAGTTTTTGAATATTAGGACCATTCAATATATGGTTATGGTGCAGGCCCTTGTGACTTATTTTTGGTCTTTCATGTTTTGTTTTATATTTTTATTATTTTACACATATTGTGTACAATTTACATGCTAATTGGTCTTAATTTTAGTTAGAAATGTTTATAAAAATACAAGTGCATTAGTATTTATAGGATATAAAATAACAAAGGAATGATTAAGGAAGATATGAATTTGACTATTTAAATATCTATTGTGCAAATGTAAGAGCATAATTCAAGCATTTAGAACATAATTCAAGACATATTTTAACTATTTATTTCATTCTGCTACTTTCATTTAATCACAAAAAAATATATAGGCCTATGCACTACAATCATGTATTAAATGTTGACTTGCATTGAATATTATTTTCTAAATTTACTCCAACTTAAAGCCCTAATAATAATAGAAGGATAACACATACCTTAAATCAATATTTTATTTTTTATTACTTTATAATAAGTTGTTATGCCTATAGAAAAAAGATCAATTTTACAGATCTTAACATAAAAAATTTAAAAATTGAGTGAATTTTCATTGGAACTTTGGAGTAGACTAACAAGATAATAAAATCAAATTTCAGATATCTTCACATGGATAGAAATGTCTTCAATATTTTATAAATATCTAAACATTTTTCTAGAAAAGTGAATTATGAAAATTTTATATGATCATCCTATATTTTATAGTTTTCTTTACCTCACTACTTCTACTTATTTTTTATAGTCAAAATTTGACAATTGTTTCAAAATTCATGAAAAATATTATATTATTTTAAAGATTTATTTTTTCATTTTCTATATTACATAATATTACTTATTATAAATAAAATTTATGATTAAATCCAATAAAAAATAGTTTCCATATACATGTAAAGTAACTAATACCCTCATCTTCTTTATTATTATCTTCTATATTTTCTTCCAACTTCTCTCCTACATTTTTCTATGTTCTCATTATTATTTTCCAAACACTCATTATAATCTTCTATCCCCTCTTATATCTTATCTATTATATCCTCCACTTCTTATCCTTATTTTTATTGTTTTCACATCTATTTTATTGAAAATAAAAAAAAAGAAAAAAAAAAAAAAAAACTAACAAAAACAAACTAATGTAGATTGTCTTTCCCATGGACTTCCCCTCCTAAGGTTATGACAGTATCATTTTATTTTGTTGTCTTTACCACTTCTTGAAAATCTTTCCTCATGTCATCCACTATTTGTGTTAGTCATTTAAAAAAAAATTAAGGGTTTTGATCTATATTTATAGTCCTTGATATTAATTTATTTAAAAAATATACATCTAATATTTTATTTATTTAGAAAACATAAGAGGAATTAGATATAAGGAGTTTGGGGATGACAAATTAACACAAACACTTGAAAATTTTAAGGAGAGAAGTTGAGCCAATAAGATACACCTAGTCTTTGGAGTCTCTAATTTAGTTTTACTTAGGTCTTAATTTTTCCATCTTGACTGCACCTAAAACTATTTCTCACAAATTTTTATAATTTAAAGATGTAATCAATACACTGACAAATAAACCTAAAATAAATATCCCTCACTATATGTTTTTTCTTTTGTATTTTAATAATGTTATTAAACTAGTTCATTTTATTTCCATCAATGCTTAAATTAATGTATGTTTTTTAATATAATATTATTTTTAAATTTTATTATTTACATCTCATAATTACTATTTAATGAAATTTATAAAACTCTTAAATTAAATATATCATAATTATCATCCATTAGAATTTTATTCATTTTATTACTCTTATAATTTTTATGTTTTGCACCTGAGATCTAATCGAGTTACATGCTTACTAATATTTGTTCAGATTCCTCTTTTATATCCTTTATAACACATCCTCACAACTTACATATATAACTTAAAAACACTATATGAATTATATCTTATGTGTCTTAGCACTAGAATAATCTTCTACATTTTTCTATTTTAAAAAATATTTAACTATTTAATATTTACATATACAATGTACGATGACACTCTAAAATGTGTTAAGTGTGGGTCTCATGATACGTGATAGTTAAACAATGTGTAATAAAACTGCAAGACTTGAAATACATAAAAATTTAGGGAGGCGTGTGGTCGAACAATGTGACGATGTCATGATGCATGTGTGGTTAAACGTTCCGTTATGATGTCAAATGTTTATGTTTTCAGCAATGCACGTGATGGTGAGGTGACACTCTTATGGCATGTCACTGTCTGGGTAGTTATTTCAGGATGCGTGGTAAATGCTGGTCAGACTATGCATTCCCACATGGCGCAAACATTGGGATTACACAATGCATGGTGTTTAAACACGTGCAATTTAGTGGAACAATGCACGTGCGCAGCGGTTGAATAATGAACTAAAGTAGTGGATGACATGAGGAAAGATTTTACCATGGTTGAAAAATGTACGATGGCATTGTAAAAAAACATACATATGTATACTTTCCCTTTGAATTAATTTTCTAACCTACATGTGGTAATAAAACCCACATATAAATATTATTATCATGTTTTAAAAAATGGGGGAGAAAAGAAAATAATCTAATTATTCTATCAATATGATTATATTTACACTTTGTTTGACTAACAAAAATATAGATTTGTATTTTACTTATTTAGTCTCTAGTAAGTTGAGAGGGATGGGACTATACCTATTTTAATTTATAAATTTTGTTGGATTCATTTTCCTTTATTTTGGAATAAGTAATTGTTTCATTAGACATTGGAAATGCATTGTTTTATGTGTTAACAAATATGTAAATAGTTATCAAAGATAAGATGTAAGTAATTGTTTGACTGAAATATAGAATAATATTATTTTTTGCAATTGGATTGGACAAAAAAATCATATGTTATGGATGAATTCACAATGTTCAAGGTAGTGACCACAACTAAAATTGGAGGTTTTTGGTACCACTATAAGTATCATCCATTTTGCATTGATTAAGCCCTAGAATCAAGAGTTGCATTACACTTTGCCTTAGCTAATGTGAATTTTTTATTGTTGGTCTATGTCAAAATTGGCACTATCATAATAACTTCTCAAGCTATCAAAATTGGCCATCATAATAGCTTATGATTGTAGGCAAGTGGATTGGCTGAGGAATTCATTGTGCAATCCACTTTATTTCACATTTTTGGAGATATGGATTTTTTATGGACAATGCTAAAATGTTATGGGTTGGGGAGGAGCTTTGCATTGTGACTGGTTCACAAGGTTGGTTTCATGGACATATGGTGTTGTTGATCTTGGCTTCATGAATCCCATCTATGCTACTCCTTTATATAAGTACATTCTTTTATTTTTGAGTGCCTCTTTAGAAGGTACTGTTTGGTAGCTTTATTTTTCCTTTCTTTAATAATGGCACAACACAAATGATGTAATTTATTTTATAGTATATGCTCATATGAATTGAAATGCATTTATTCAACAGATTTGTCTTGATTAGATAGAGGTGTCATATGAATATGCCAAGTTTAATTTTAAGTGTGGTAACTACACTAGGGAAGTAGATTACCTATATCAATATCATGCTTAATGTACAAACAGAGAAATGAATCTATGTCTTTTATCCTAGAATTAGTACCTACTTACTTATTGAATGAAAATGCATTTTTCTATTTGCTAACAAATATGTAAATAGTTATCAAAGATAAGGTTTATTTTGTTTAACTATAATATCAAATAATATTATTTCTTACAATTGGATTGGATAAAAATATCACATGGTATGGATGTCTTTGTAGTAATCAAAGCATTGATCGTAACCAAAATCAAAGGTTTTACTACCAATGTAAGTATCATCTATTTTACATTGATTAAACCCTAGAATCAAGAATTTCATTACACTTTGCCTTGGATAATGTAAATTTTCTTCTTTTTCTCTCCATCAAAACTTGCATTGTCATAATAACTTGTTAGGTTATCAAAACTACTCATCATATACTAGTTTATGATCATAAGTAGAGTACTTAGGCTGAGGAATTCATTATGTGAACCACTTTATTGTACCTTTTTAGATATAACCTAGAATTTTTTTTGGAAATGTAAAATGCTAAAGTCTAAGGAAGAGCATTGCATTGTGACTAGGTCACAAGATTGGTTTCATGGATAGATGGTTTTTTTTTTCTCTTGGCTCCATGAATCCCATCTATGCTACTCCTTTACATAAGTGTATTATTTAGTTTTTGAGTGCCTCTAGGGAAGGTGCTATTTGGTAGCTTCTTTTCTAATTTATTCAGCTATAGAACAACACAAATGATGTAATTTTTTTTATAGTATATGTTTATATGAATTACTGTTCATTTATTCATCAAATTAGGCTTGATCAGATAGAGGAATTATATCAATATGCTAAGTTTTAGTTAAAGTATGGTAATTATTCTAGGGAAACATATTACCTATATCAATATCGTGCTCAAGGTACAAATAGTGACATTAATCTAGGTGCTTTATGGGGGAAGCTTATAGTAGAGATTCTGATGCAAAATTGGGATGTTACTCTTGAGGAACTTGATCACTTAAAAGAAATTATTGATCATAATGTTTTGTAATTTATTGATGTCTATATCTGCATGTGTTGCTTTATACATACCTATTTTCTCATGTTGTTTCTAATTTTGTGTTTAGGGATAATAGAATTTTGCATTGCCTTTCAATAAACTACAATGTTAGACATGATGCATTGGAGTATTTTTATATTTTTTAATCATGAAAATGAAAAAAATGGAATTATTGATCTTTTTTCAAGGAGAGGATTATCCAAAATATCAAATGGTTGTTGATTCCAATAAATTTTAGCATAATAAGATTTATTTTGAAGCCCCCAAGTATTAATTTGGGAAAATTTACAAGGTGAGAATATGTTTAATATGTAAATAGGTGTTATTACATGATAAAAACTATTTATTCGATCTACTAGTTTTTGTCCCTCGAGATGTCTTTTATAATTATTATTTATAATAATAAGAAATTTCCTTCCTATAAAATACATGTCATTGGATTCAAAATGGTTGTGTTATGTAATTTGTGTTGTATATAGAATAAATTCATTTAATTATCACTCTGGATAAGGATCTAATTATAAGGGGTTATAACATATTTTACTAATCATCAAAGCATTATTAAGAATTGGATAAGAGGGGATTTACATTCAAAACATTATTTTATCAGTTTTGATCTTTATGGTATAAGTTCTTTCTTTTTGAATATCTTTCCCTTTAATTTTAAAGCATTGAAGATCTTACTCAATCATCAAGCTATATTTCCTTCAAATACATCAATGATGGGGATATGTAATCTAATCTAACACATAGGTATATATGTTTTCTTATGAAAAGTGTTCTTTATTACATTAAGATGAATAGGTGGTGTTTCCCCAGGCTTTGTTCATTGTACCCTTATTGTTTTCATGTCTATGTGGAAAGGAGTAACAAATTAATTAGATCAAGGACATTAATAGCTTGCACTTTTTGAAAACTTCATTGCATAGCTGAATGTGGTAAGACATTTTACCTTTAGTCTCTGCCTTAAATAAGAGGATCCACAGGTTCTATAAATCCATATGTATGGATCTTGATTATCTAGGAATAGGAGTGAGAATAAGATAATTAGTAGTTGATTCCTCCTTAATGCTATGTTAATGACTCTAGTCCCATATGAATCATAGGTATATCATCAAGTTTGAATTTCATTAAATGCAATCATTATATTTTGAACTGACTTCTATAATGTGGCATGTGTAGTTCATCTAATACACACAAAATTAAAAAAAAATACACAAAATCAAGTGATTATTTAAGTATTACTTGTCTGTTGATTTGTTAATTGTATAGCCAATAGATACAAAACCACCTCTAGCCAGATTTTATGAAATGGCAAAACTTTCCTATTTGCATGAGCCAAGATGAACTCAATTAAATATATATACATTGTTTGTTTATAACAACCTATTTTCTTCAATTTTATTTTAATGTTTTGAGATATTTTTGGTCCTTGAAATTAAAAAATTTAATTTAATTATTTCATATGTTATCACCTAAATCCTCGTGTGTCATCACCTATATGTTTGAAATTTTACATTTTTATATGATTTCAAACATGAGGTTATGATTGATGACGGGAAAAGCAACTATTTTATAGTAAGTGGAGAAACTAGTCCTGCTATAATAGAAACCACAAAATTGCTCATGCATTATCTACCTTTCATGGATGGTCCAACTGTAACAGAAGGAAGGATAGTTAAACAACAAGTTTTAAAAATAAGATCAATGCTATTTGTACAACTATTAATATAGGCTAGACAATTTTTGATGTCATTTCAATTTAAATGCATAATCGATTTTACGCTCAACACTATGTGATGTGCATGACGATTGCATGGTGTGAATACATTGATTAGATTTTTTGATATATGGTTTTACTTTTAAACCAATAACAACATCTTGTTTATGTAAAAATGGCATTTCAAAAAATTGAGCAGTTTTCATATCATGAAGTATTAAACATAAAAATAAATCCAATGATAACTATAAAGTCCCTTTCATGCTTTTGTGTTAAGTAAAACATGTATAAAGTACCATCAACATTGAATTAACAATTTCAGTTGATTGTTGTAACCTATGACAACTTCGAACCTACCTCTTTATCATTTTATTCTTCAATAACTATCACCCCATAGAGACTTAAAACTGTGTACCCCTTGTTTGGAAAAGGAGAATACACATTTTAGAATTAAAATAATGTTTAATAAAATGTTAAATCCTACTAAATATTAATGATGATTCCTATGTTTTAGAAAATTTTAGTTATCAACATCTTTAAGTTTCTTTTTAAAATGTCTCATTGACTACTCCAGAATGACCACGTAATTTATATTATTATTTCCTTTTTACCATCACTTAAATGAAACAAGTAAATGCATTTAGGAATGGTCAATAATGATGCAGACAATAGGTTGTTTTAGATACTTTATCTATTTTAGATAGAATACTATAAAATATATATGATATAATATAATATATTATAAACTTTGACTCATCTTGTGATCCTTGAAATGTAAGCGACTTTTTATGAGACGTAGGTAAGCAATGTAAACTAAAAATGTAGGTGAAACATTTTTAGTGACAATAATCCCTAAAACCAAAAAGCATAAAAAACATAGAATATTAGACCTTAAAAAAGCAATGAATTTTTTATTCTTCTTTTCTTATTATTTTTGTCATTTTAATCAATTTTAGTGTGAAGAATGCCAATGAAAGGAATTGTAATGCCCTACCCTAAGACCCCTATTTTTTTAATCATGGAGCCACTCTCATGATTAATATTATGTTATGAACTTATAAAAAAAAATTTCCTTTCTATTAAAGAAATTCCATATGTTATGTCATGGATTATTATATGTTGAAGTTTTAGACTATCGATTTCAATAAGTTTTTAAATCTAAAGTTTTAGTTTTTTTATGGAAAGGATTATCCTTCTCATCATATTAGAACCTTTTATGTTTCTTATATATAGTTTACTCATAATTATTGATTATTGACTAAAATATTATCAAACAACTTGAAATATTATTTCCATAATTGATTATATGGTTTACCATGTGCATTTATATATTTTTTAGCAACTGTATAGTTGATGATTCATTATCTCATTTTAAAATTAATAATGATCGAAAGTTCATATTTATAAAATTATTTCAAATTATACAATAAACTAATGAACACATTATAAATTATTTTCTTATGTTTAAGATTACAAATATGTGTTATAAAAACTTGAAAATGAGATTCAAATCTTATTTTTATATATTTTTAATTTAATTATTAAAAAAAACATTTAATTTTTTATATTTATATCAACACTAGATTTTCATTGATATTAAAAAATGAAAAATTAGAATCTTAAATATATATACACATATATTCTCCCAACAATTTTAAGGGTAAAAAAATTCAACCTTCAATATCAAAAACAATAATGATAAAATTTTAACCATTTATGGTATTAAAAATGAAGTAAATTCCTAAAAAAAATCATCTCAAAAGATCATATTTTCTAAATGAAGAATTGATAAATAATTTAGTAACCAAAAATTACCTTACTTCTAATAAAGGAGTTGGTTCCCTCATGAATTTTTTCTTGTGACCTTAATATATTTTCTAATTATTGTAGATTTTTAAAACATTCAAAAAAATTTGCAATGCATTTTAAACATATAATATAAGATTTTATTGATAATAATTAAATTTAATTAAATAGATCAAATAATAACATATAAATTTATTGTATCTTCACTAAAACACATCAATCAATTATATAAACATAAAAATTATATAATAAATAAATTAAAGATATTACTTTAAAAAATTTATTGTTGTAATTGATTCAATTAAAAATATCAAATTAATTTATTTTTAAAATATAAATCTATACAAATAATTAATATTACTTTTACTATTTTAAAAGTTAACATTGAACATATCATTTGTAAAATTTAAACATTTACAATTTATTTGAACATATCTTTTATGAAATTTAAACATTTACAATTTATTTATTTATTTTAATTTTGAAAAAAACCACTCCCCAATACGTGTTCGATAAAAGTGAGATTATAATAACTCGACGAAACATAATTGCAATACACTCGCGATATATTAATAACATATTTAACCATTATGTGACTTTATCTTATATACTCATCTAACTTTGACCTTTATCCTATTTAAACACCAAGCACACAAGTACCCTTTGAATGTTTTTTAAATCATAAGAGAGAGTTAACACCAAGCGCACAAACAAACACTTAGGCATTTGTTATTAATATGGGGTCATAACACTTGAAAGCATTTCTTATAAATTTGAATAAGGTATTGAAGGAAATGATATAAAAAGTAGTTGCATTCATTGTAACATTTGTTTTATTAAAATTGTAATATATATATTTAATCGTTAAATATGAAAAAATATAAATAAAGAAATTAATATATAAAAAAAAAATTATAATCAATTTATTTAATAGTTTAAATATAAATAAATACATGTCACTTTCATAACTAAAATTTGAATAAAAATTACATATCATAATATATCAAATCAAACAACCAACAAATTAAATAATAACAGATATAAAATGCTTAACTTAATTTTTAAATAATAATCGGTTTTAATTTGAAACCTCAATTTAAATTCCTTAAAAAAAAAAAAGTGTCCCCTGCAAAATTTAAATATTCACAACAAAATCAATGGGATGAAAAGATCCTAATTATATGATGCTTATGCGGCTTTACGCACCAATTCACTTCGAACTCTCGGCCTTGTGTCTGAGCAGGGAAACGAAGGATTTTATATTTGTTCCAGTGACATGGCAATCGTTATAGGTCATCTAGTACGAATCCTTTCGGCATTAGATCTGATATGTGTGCCTGTCTCTTCAACCATTACAGCGCGAACAGCTCTAGTGATATCTTCCTTGTTAAAACAACCGTCGTCATCATTCCTCCTGACCTCCACACCCACCTTCAGATCAGCTGCAACTAACTTTGCACTAATGCCCTGATCGTGCTCAATCAGAAGAGCTATAAGAGGCTTACCGAACCTCAAACCTTCAGTTATGGAATTCCACCCGCAATGTGTGAGAAAAGCTCCCGTCGAAAGATGGCTCAAAATATGCAATACGAGTTACCAATCGGTTACCACCAGTCCGTTTTCAAGCGTACGAGTTCTTGGCAGCCATGTCCTCGAGAACAACACAGAGAAATGGGACGTCACTTTCTTCTAAGCCCACAGCCAAGACAGCGAGCTCTTGGCCCGTGAGAGTACATTGGCTGCCCAAGGACATCAACACCACCGAACGAGGCGCCTGGCGGTCCAGCCAGTATAAGTTCCTTCAAATACTCCATCTAAGCTCCTTCCAATTCTACGTACGTATTGAATACTCCCTCCGTACACTTACCCACCGCTCTGCAGGGCTGATGTTTCCTTCCTTTTGGTGAACGTAGAGTAACTTCTGCGCTTCAAAGAGTTGATGGCGGATGAGCAATGAGGGAAAACCAAGCGGCGAGACTGTCAGATCTTGGA
>JARHVA010005033.1:930000-932500 GCA_037957365.1 Torreya grandis
AACCCCCTTATAGAACCTTATTGAGACTCAACCAATAGGCACCACATCATAATATCCTAGAGTGAAATGAAACTAAGAAAAATATCTTGTACAACTCTACTATCATTCATTGATGTTGAAAAAATTGTGTGACTATAAAATTCACTATCCATGAAAAAATTCAACAATCCCAACTTATTTAATCAATGTGTGAAACATACTACACAACCAATACTTACATAAAACATCTTACATAATAACTATCTTACATAAAATTACTACTATGTAGAGTCATGCAAAGTTAGGACATTTCTAAACATAGATATGTTGCTGAGAAAAATTCATACATCAAGTAAATTATTCAAATTATCAATTGAAAAGAGAGATATTACTAAATTTAATTATGTATGCATAGGCTAGGATGACTAATATAACAATCTTATTCCTCTCTAAAGATTAGGATAAAAATAAGAGATCATAACATAGATCTATCTTGCATAGTATAATAAAAATATTAAGGTGGCCATATATATAACATAGTTTTTAAGGGTTATATACTTAGGGTGGATTATATAATTTCTTTTGTAGGTTGGGATAATTATACCTAGTAAGGGCCTTTATTTTGCACCAGTGGTTATAGTTAGTATAGAGGATAGGTCATATTATATTTTTAATGATTATTGAGAACTCAACAAAATCACCATTTAAAAAATGTTTCCTATTCCTAGGATTAGTTACTTTCTTGAGAAGTTCCTCCAACTTTTTAAAGGCTAAAAGACATTTTAACATATCAATAAATGCTCAACTCTATGGTACATGTAATTTTATGTTGATCTTCAGGGGCACTGTGAATATTATTATATGTCAAAAAAATGTCCATGTGGGAAATCATCTCATATTTAGTTGTGGATTCAACAATTTCATCTATGGAAGTTAGGGTAAAATTGTCCTTCATGTATGCTAACTTGAGATTACAAAATTAAATAAAAATGCAAATGACAATAATGACTTTCTTACAAATGGGTACTAAGTTAAACACCCATTCAAAGTTATCTATGAGTTTGATGAAATTAGCTTGTATAATCTTAAATATGTCCCTTTTTTATATCATATAAACCTTGGGATGGAATTTTCATTTCCTTTGGTGAATGGTATTTGCATCAGGATATGAAAAATATTAGTGAAAAAATATGCTATGGTAAAATGTCAGAGGTGTCTTCATATGACCATGCAAAAAAAATGTTGAATCTATTAAGGATCAAGCTAAATTTATATTTATATTTAATGTAGAGCTCCTTAGAGATAATATTAGGTTGAGGATCTATAGATGTTCTTAAGTTGACATCCCTTATTTATTCAATGAGCATTGAATTTTTGTCTTGGAAATGATATGGTGTAAGAGTAAGCTTATAAATGGGATCGATCTTAGGATAACCACTACCAAAAAACTTACATAATCAAGGAGAGGTATTATAAAAATTACAAAGCTTATGATTTTGGCATGGAAGTTGAGCCTATCTTCCATCGAGTATTATAAGATGTTTTTTCCACTAGAAAAACTAGGTAATGGGCAATAATATTTAATACGTACCTCATGATCAAAAATTGTATTACCTTTTATTTCAAATTTTGATTGGATCTATCTCAAACTAGTATGTTTGGGATTTAAAATAATTTTTGGACCTTCAAGAGTTGTTTTAGATTTTTGTTGTATAGTATAAGGATGGACAATATCATCTAGTGTATAAAAACTAGTCTAAAGTATATTTTGCTAATAAATATAGTTGGCTAAAATAGAACTTAGATGATCAATATATTTTTGATTAGAAGAAAAATTAAACATTGTATCAACATTTTTTGGGTTATAGCTAATGTAGTTACAAATACCAAGGATTAGTGGTAATATTGGATAAATAATGTCTGAGTATTTCCCAATGCAATTTAAAGTGTCTAGAAGTAGTCTTAAAGTAATTTAAACATGTTTTGAATGTTGGCCAATATTTTTAGGGGGTTGTAATTGAGATTTATCGACACTATGTGAATGATGGTTGATACAATTGAGAAAGTCTAGGTGACTGTAAATTGTATTAAGCTGACTGATATAGTTAGAAAGACCAGAGTGGATTTGAACTGTATCAAGATAACCAATGCATTAAGAAAATTTGAAATTAATATGAACATATTGGGTTGATTGATACAATTATAAATAGTTGAATTCATAAAAATGATCTCATAAAGAGTTTATTGTTGATATTTTTGGTAAATATTAGAGATTTGTTGAAGAAACTGATGAGATTTTTCAAGGGTGGATCACTGTAAGAGACACATCCTTCAGGTTCTTCCTCATATTCTTCATCACTTGAATAAAAATGAGGATAAATTTGGACTAAATGAACATCCTAATCGAAGGAATGGAGTCTAGTAAGAGACTTTTGATAATGTAGGACATCCAAGATCCATCATTGGGTTTTGGAAGCTATATAATCACCATCATAATATGGGGAAATAATACATGTATGTA